>OMKL01064094.1:0-10434 GCA_900302295.1 Parasudis fraserbrunneri | reverse complement strand
ACGCACTGCGCACAATGCAGTTGCTCTTAGACACAAAGTACCAGGTATTTTAGCCAGACAGCGAAGTAGTCCTCCGCGCATGGAACCTTTTTTTTTCTTCTCTTTTTTCCTTTTTTTTTTTTTTTTTTCTTTCTTTTTTTTTTTTTTTTTAAGTGTGGCTTTGTGAAGGGTTTGTGGCGATGGAACCAGGGTACTTGAGTCATCCACAATGCTGCCCGCTGAAGGCTTATTTCATTTTCTGAACAAGAAATGCAAATGCAGCACATTTCTGTTCCTTTCCCCCTTCAGATCCTACTGTGAATTTGATGTTTGAAAGAGCTTAATTTTATCATGGCAGCTGATTAGGTCTGTATCTGTTAGAAATGAAATAGTTGGTTTTCATATTGGAGCTAAGGCTGAAGTGAATTTGATTAATTAGCATCCACATTTAATGTCAAATACTTCCAGTATTGCTGGCAAACAAGTACCTTGGAGTATTTTCTCATGCATATAAGTATGGGAAATTAGCTTATTTGAATACAAAATGTTTCTCTGATATTCATGATTCCATTAAGTGTGTTTATTTAAACTTAATATATTTTTCTATAGTTTCTATATATGCAATTTAAAGTACATAACCAAAAAAAGTTATTGTTTTAAGTTTTATGTAAGCTTCATTGATACAGCAATTTATTTGAGGAAAAGTAACTTTCCACAAGTATGTTAATCCACAAGACCATAGCACATCCTCCTTAACCCTTGCAGTTGTAATTTCTTGTATTTTTTTTATTCTTCCTTAAAATTCTATCTTAGAATTCTACCCCAATAGCTTCCAATGGCCAGTCGCCATCATTAGAATCTTAAGCTATCAAAATTCTAATCAAACTGGTGTGATCTTATGCAAGAGTTTGCCCAACTTGTTTCAGCAGAACCACTTCTGAAAATGTCTATTGTTACCAACAGATTCTAGGCCGCAGAGTTTGCTAGGGGCACCTCCCCCATTCACCCCTCCACAATTTCCAAGGTGAGTTGAGCGCTTTGTCTGTCTTTCATATATCTGCATGGGATTTCTCCTCCTTTACTTGAACTGGGAAACTAGTTGACAACTAATGCTGTGGCGTGTTCTGTTTTGTTCAGTAAGTATTGCTTGTATATGTTACATCTGTACTCTGTAAAATTAGACTTGCACATAATAGGCCTCATTTATCAACATTTCCACATGTGTAAAAGGTTGAAAGTTGATAAAATACTGTGCCACAATTGACTTTAAACACAAAATATACATGGCATTTCCAAGGACTCATTAGAATCAAATTTTAAGTGGAAATTACTTTGATCGTGCATATTTACAAAGCTCTACAAATGTGTGTGTATTTTGCTTGATAACTGAGGCCCATTGAAAGGTGGGACAACTGAATTTACACGTTGGGTTTTGGAACACACAGTAGTTGTTGGTCACCATACAACTCTACATGCAGATTGCAAGCCTTTATAAGTATATATTTTTTTTCTTTTTTTTCTTCTTTTTTTTTTTTACATGAGCCCATTGCCTGCACCATTGGGGCCTAACTTTTGAAATAAGATTTTGGGTGCGCTAAAACAAATTTCTCTTGAGGAGGTTTGTGGAACTTAATGAGGCGTCACTAATGCTGTTCAAGCCATATCATTTTTGTGCCGTGGCCACAGTGTCTGCACAGACCAGCTATTGATTCTGGCTCCAGACCTCTTGAGGGACTAATCAGGTTCTTTGGTTCAACTTTTCAGGCCGCCCAGGCCCATTGTGGCACGACGTCACCTTAGGTCAGTAGTTATTAGCGGCGACTCAAAACAGTTTCTTTAACTACATTTTCTGACGGGACCAAATGAAATGCATAAGGAACTTTGGAGGAGGGATTATGGACTCCACTGCTTTGCTAAGTCTGGCATTGGCAGGAATGTGACATGTTTCAATAATTAGGGATGGGCTGGTTCCTACTCTTCCTACTCCATTGTTGTGCATAAGATGAGACTTAATATAGTGGGTTTGCCGATGGATCGACACATTGTTGAGCAGCAGAGCATGGAGGGTCACATTGTATCTGTTATATGCTCGTCTCACAAGGCAATGTGGTTTCCTCATTTCGGGGATGAAGGCAATTCAAGCCACATGTAAATATGGTTTATTTCATAAGTATGCACTCTTTCATATACTTATCTTTACTAAGGCATGACCATATTATCCCTTTTTAAGAATTCAGTCGCTCCCTCAGTTCTGCAATTAAATTCAGTCACTGCATCAATAGAAATTAAACAGGTCTTTTCCTCTCTTGATTTGGTAGTCTGGCATACTTGACAGTGATTACACAAAATATTCTTCACGGAATGAATGAATGAATAAAAATAAAAAAGTTTAAACAAAAGTTAAAACTCAAAACTTTTTTTATTCTGGATTTTTTTCGTGGGGGAGGGTCATATATTAACTTAAGGTAGTTATGAATAAAAATAGGTTTGTGAAGATAGATGTATAATTCGTTATGATGTAGCCTAGATATTCTAAAGGCTAAACTGAAGATTGTGTGTAACTGCAGGCAGCAGTATGGAGGCCACGGCTGGGACCGTTCCATGCAGTCCCAAGGAGCTGCCTACCAGCAGAACATGAACCGTGGCCGTGGAGGGGGACCAGGCAACTACCATCAGCAATACGACAACCGCAGAGATGACAGGAACGACCGCCGAGATGACAGGGGACAACAGCAGGTAACCACTTAATATTTAGTGAATTTAATTTCATAGAAGTGAGCACCTGGACCACTTCATGAAATAAAGAAGAGAGTTGAGGCATGTAGGGCAGTAGATTGTATGCGTATGTTATTTAATCTGTGTATCTTATTATAACCCTCATTACCAGCTTTGTTTTGACGAGTGTTTTTGACCATTATTTGAACAGAATACTGAAAATGGTAACTTAAAACACAAAAATTCTTACTTAACATGCCTTTTGAAAAGTGACCTTTTTTCTCATTTGTTCGTTTTGAAGGGATACAACACTGGAAGGAGTTATCCAATGCCACCCCCTGCACGGAGATATGACTGGAATTAAATTCCATGAGATGAACTTTTGGGCAACTTTTTTGTTCCTTTTTTTTGGGGGGGGGGTCGTCTTTTTCAAGATATTTACTTGTTAAATGATTTTTCTTTTTATTCTACTTTAAAAATTTCTTATGTGCTCAATTTTTAAGATTGTGGCCTGTAAAACTTGTTAAATACAAGTGAGTCAAAGAAAATGTGATTGTGAAAATGTGGTTTGTTATTTTAAGAAATTTGTCCAAATCTGATCTTTCGTGTTAATTTGCAGTAATGTTTAATAAGCGATAACTAATTTTTTGTGAAATTGGCATTGTATGCCTTTATAAAGCACCTCAATGTCTACAGGCAAATTATTAAAGTAACACGTTTTTTTTTTTTGAAAATGGCTTGAATTTCATGTATGTGTCAGTGTGATTAGTGTTTGATCAAAAACAAATCCTGAACATTTTTGCGTTTCATAAATGGTTACGTTTGGTTACCAAACTGAATGGTGAACAGTCATGTTAATTGCAGTTCTCAATTCCCATTATTATGAATGTTCTATAAAGGTCAGCTTTTTTAATTACATTGATCCTGGTGACTCCCTTTACTAATGTTCATTGATGTATTGGTTCAAATCCCATCAAATATGCTGTTGCATCTCTCTCAACCCATTTTTTGTTTGTCTTCATAATGTAGCTGATCTACTCCAAAAACCATAGCCTATATACATTTTTATAAGCTCCGAAATATACTAGTTGTCAAATAAGGCATACATGCTTAAAAACATCAATGGATCTTTTCTATTATAAAAACAAATGTTGAAAGTTGCTAGTCTAATGTTTATATTGCAAAATACCTCAAGCCACAAACATTGACTAGATAAATGAAAACTACATTTATTCAATATGTGAAACAATTTATCTCCGTTTTAACATATGCATTTGATAATTTACCATTAGTGGCAAAGTAGGCTTCATCTTTGTAATCTTGCAGGATAAATGATCAGTTATCATGCTCCAGATATTATTTTGATTGAAATGAGCTATTGCTTAATATTATATTTTGCCTCCTTAGAGCATTATACTTGCAATAGGGCCTATGTGGTCATAATGAATTGAGGTCAGGTTAATTGTAAAATAAAAAGATTACGGATTCGATCCAAATAAACATACAATAATTTAATGGCAAGCGGAACTAATGAGAACAATTAAAATTGGTATGCGTCATCATTCCTGAAATCAGTAATAGGCTATGTAAAATGTTCACACATAGGCCTACATTTGATTCTGGTTTGTTTATCTTCTATGCAGCAGCAATCACAGTTTTGCAATTTACAAAAGAAATTCCAATATTTAATTTGAAAAAAAAAAAAATACAGTCACATGAAATGTTATGTTAGCAATATACAGTTCATGGTCGTTAATCTACAGTAGGCTATTTTACAGTTCTGGTATAGAATTACGTTTTGCTCATACCCACAGAAAACCCAAGCAGTTTCGTTCTCCATCAGCAGAGATGAAAGTTATTAGGTCTACGCATAAACATTTTTAAAATGCGCAACATGGCATAAAAACTGTTATGATGGTCATTTCTGGCGCTTTAGATAATGTCCTTTGTCACCAACGACCTCTGCGCTCAATGTTTGCTCTGCTGAAATCCACTTGACCTTGGGAGGGGGGAGATCCAATTCGGCTACTCCTACCAAGTCCTGCCATAAAGTAAGTTGGAGCTTATCATATTATTAGTGTACTCAATAAGGGCTGCATCTGTTGGAGCCATATTTATCTGGCTGTGTAATAAAGGGGGACTGGGAGACATATCATCCAGTTCTTCAGCTGAGGATAACTGATTGACCTGCTGATTTTGATGACTGACCGCTCCGTTCGATATTGTCATCACATCATTTGAGCTGTTTTGCGGTTGCACCTGCTGATGTCTAGAAGTCGATGTGTTGGATTCATTATGACATGCCTTGCCATCCTTAGCGAGACCTGGCACGGCCAGCCGCCTTGGAGACTGCTGCTGTGCGCACACGGTGCCCGTCTCGTGCTGTAGCTGCTGCGTGGCTTTGTCCTTCGCCTGTCGTTTCATTTTATACCGGTGGTTCTGAAACCAGATCTTGACCTGTGTTGGTGTGAGGTGAATCATACTCGCCAAATGTTCTCTTTCGGGTGCTGATAGGTATTTCTGCTGCTTGAACCTTCTCTCCAGCTCGTACACCTGGGCCTGAGAGAAAAGCACACGCCGCTTCCTCCTAGGCGCAGCATGTAAGGTCACCATGGACTTGGTGGCATCCATTCCTGCCAGAGTCCCCATCCCGGTCATGTTCACTCCAGTAGAGCCCCCCATGAATCTAGAAACTGGAAAGATAAAGTTCGATTGAAAACAGAAATAAACCTGTTGCCAAAAGTGTTCAACAGCCGTGCGTAAAAAGAGAAGGCCTAATTTAACAAGTGTAGTGTGATGCTGATGCTGAGGTTACATTTTAAACGGCTACTGTAAACTCGTTGCCAGGTGAACAACACAAATTTGACTTACTTGTGGGATAGCGGGGTTCTGGGTTTGCGCTGTACCATGTCGCCGCGGCGCCGTTCCTCACAGTTTCCTGGTATGACGGCAGATCTCCCATGTTACCGATGCTCCCGTTGCAATATCCTCCCATGGCACTAGAGAACTGAGAGACACTGTGCGGCATATGATAGGTGGCTGCAACCGCCGTGTTATGACCCAAGGAGTGTTGCTGCATACTCGGTTGAGACACCTGAGTTTGTCGGTATGCGCCCAGCGGAGAAGCGAGGTTCCCCGTATTGTCCATGCTTCCAAACTTTCTGTAGCTCTCTTCGATCGGGCTCAAAATATCTGTCACTGAGAACGGTGTTGAGTGCTTGGGGCTCAAGGACATGGTTTTGCCCGCAGGTGAATCTGCTGAGTCTGGCCGTGATGCTGTCTCCCTCCCTCACTAGCAGGACACCTGGGTAAGAGTACTTGTGGTCCGTCTGAGATATCCAATTGATCGCCTTGGAGAAGGAGACGAGCCTAGTTGCCCTTATCTTGGGTTTACTCTAGACAGGCGCCAGGTTTACGACAAACATGAGGGGCGGAGCAATGAACCAAACGAGCCAACAATGGCCATTGACATTTTACAAGGCTAATTGCAGAAAATGTTACTTTTTCCAAAGCTAAGCAAGATGCCATTTGTGGAAATGCCAGATTCTTTTTCGTTTTTGGATATTGATTTGGTGGCTTTGACATTTGAAAAATAGTATTTTAACAAATTGTTTCTCATTCCCAGCAGCTTTCTTTAAAGGTTTATTTATAGCAATATCTGACCAGGCAGGCTTAGCTATTATAAATACTGTGTTAATTAAATGCTGTTTTTGTTTTTGTTTTGTGTTTTGTGTTTTGTGTTTTGTGTTTTGTGTTTTGTGTTTTTTGTTTTTTGTTTTTTGTTGTTGTTGTTGTTTTTTGGTCAATTTAATTTAATTTAACCAGCAGTTACACACGGGTTGGCCAGAAGCCCAGTTTATGTGATTGGTTACGGAATTATTGCCGTTTGATATCCTTTTTTTAATAGGCTATAATACTTAACTTTCCATATAATTTGGTATATGTTTAAATACATAAATACAATAGGCTACATCCATTTGTAGGTTATTACGCAGACCGCAATCAATTTGCAAGCACAATAGGTTAATACAACAAATGCGTTAAAGGCACAATTGCATGTAGATTCAGAATCGGAACACATTGCTATATAATTGATATCTATAGCCTATATGTTGGGCTGTTTAGCACAATAGCACATTTGCTTAAAAATAGAGTAGGCATAGGATTTTTTTTTCTTTGTTATTGCAAATTTTCTCCAGGCCAAACTTCATCAAAGTAGAAAGTTATGTCCATTGCATAACAAGGGAAATGCTGTTGGCCTATTTACTTACTTATTTATTTATTTATTTATATATGTATTTGTTTGTTTGTTTATTATGAATGTTTGAGTTGGAGTCTTTATTCCCTATGTCTACCTGCCACCTGCACTATGCCAACAGCCTAGTTGATCTATGCAAATAGGAAATCATCATTAGGCTACCCCAGGGACTTTTACTCAGAGGGTAGGCTATGGCTTGGGGCCACAGACACTCCACGTTTCTATTGCACGCATTTGAGCCATCACATGCACACGAGGAACAAGAAAGATATTCAAGTGTGACGAAACGGTCTTGATTCATAAAAACTTGGATTTATGTGGACATCCAAAATACTTTTGTAAAGATATTTCTCTTCATGAGAATGGCCTCTTTGCGTGCAGGTAAATGTTTATTTAACAACAACAATAGTTTAATTTTTTGTATTTTTTCAATTGATCTTTATTGGATTAGTTGACAGTTAGTCCATAGTTAGGATTGGAGTTATTTTAGGAGGAGGGCTATGTCCTCACCATGCCGTCAGTTCAAATGGAATAGCCTAATAAGTAATTAAATTATTCTGCCAGAATATTTTGGTGAATATCCTATCCAATAGTCTATAGCCCAAGTTTCGGCTAAATAATCGTGTCGTTATTTTAAACAGACCTACCCAATTGTAAATCATTTATATGCAATAACATAGCCCTATAATGAACCTGCAACATCACATAGCCCGCCTTTTTATTGTTTTTATTGTTGTTGCATGCTTAAGTTTGGCCATTTGCTTGCTTTTGTTGTTGATGTAAACTAGTTGTCTATTAAATGGATAGTTGAAGATAATATTTAGCCTAATTAAAATAAATGTAATTTGTGAAAACAACGATTTTCGTTATCGATATGAATATGTCCCATTAAAGACACACTAGGCTACATCGCCATCACTGGCTCAATAACATAAGAGAGATTTGGAGAGGTCAGTAAGGGGTTTGCACGTTTATAGGAAGGGCCTGGGTCTTGAACTGCCCCTGTTAATGCACAAGAGGTGTAAGTGATGTAAATGATGCAACGTGATCTTGTGCGCAGTTAAATTCAATGAACTCGACTTGCATCATAGAGTGACAAATAAAGTGCAGAGTATATTGACATAGACTTAAATGACTCCTACTTTCTAACACAAGCATTTTTATATATTGAAATAGTGATGATAATAATAATAATAATAATAATAATAATAATAATAATAATATCCTGTTAACACAACCTTTTCTTTGTCCCGCCAGTGCACAGAAAACGAGGTAACTCAGCAGGTTTAGATATGGTTGTTTGAGCGCAGGTAGCTACTAAGTCCGTTTTCTTTTCTTGTTTGGTCAATGTCTCTGGGATTTAAGTTAACTAGCCTTTAACTTGTCAGTTAAATCCGCCAGCACAAAAATTCACTTGACTGGCCTAAATATACTAACGACAAAGCTACATTTTACAAGAGCAAACGTCACAATTAGTCTATAATGAAAGGCCTTTCAAATTTCATTTGCCCTTTTATTCAGTGTCTTAAAGGTTTAGTTTAGTTTAGTTTAGTTTAGTTTAGTTTAGTTTAGTTTAGTTTAGTAGTATCCCCGGCTACTACCCTTGTAGCAGCTAGACCTACTCTTCCTGGGGTCCACAAAAACAAAATAAAATAAAATAAAATATTATAGTAATAGACAATGACTTAAATGCTTAGGCAAAATTGGTTTCTTTGTTGATTTAATAGTTTTATTGTTAGGATATTTTATGACAGAAGGGAAGAATAAAGTTTGCTATACTGTCAGCTTTGTCACAAATATCAGACCAAAATAATTGATAGTCCGTTAGCAAAAAAAAACAACAACTAGCCATACCACAGGCTAGGTGTACAATTGAATTTTGAGAACTGAACATTCTAATGATGTCACGAATACCACTGTTCAGAGTTGTAGCATTCCAAGATCGAATTCTGAAGAAACGTTTTTGAAAGGGGGAAAAAAAAAGCACACTTCAGAGGGTTAAGTCAAGTGACTAAAATCTGTAAGCCTACACCATTGGACTGTGAATTATGAAGGTCTAATTTTGTGGCACAGCCCCTTGTCAGGAAATGGAAGATGGTTTAAGACCTATATGATTATCTAATCATTTGGTGCCTATGTTAAAATAACTGAAAATATAATAAGGCACCATAAGGCAACTTGTCCAGTGAAATAGTTAATTCATTGAATTTTGATTTTCTTCTATGTACCCTATTGCTCAACATTTGACTTAGCTACATCACATGCTATTCCAATCGCCTAACTCTGTATAGAGTGGTAAATAATCCTGTCATCCTGTACTCATCCAAGTGTAAAACACTGCATGCAACAGGGCTTCATGGGTTGAAGCAGCAGCAAATGTAGCCTTTTGTTCGAAATAATCTGCATCCGTTGAAGCTATATTGTAGCTTGTATAGGAGGCCTATAGCATAGATATGTTATACTGCTAGCATTATGCCTAAAGCAATGTGAAATATGGAATTGTTAAAAGAGTCCTATACCAATACCATGCTTCTTCTATCAGGTAATAAGTTGGCCGACCTGATTCTGTAACAAAACAATCACACAGTCCTGAGGACAGAGGACCATAGCCTAGACTATAATACTGATTCAATTAACCGCCCACTAGGTTCATTTGATGAACATTCACAAGGCAGTTCACTCTCTGGTCAGTTATCAGACACAGGGGCTGCGGTGGGTCACAACACTGTGTTTGAGGACTGTGTGGCATGTCAAGCCAGAAATGAATGCCATGTGTTCTAAACATGCAAATACAGTGTCTTCATCTCTTTATGCTGTTCTCGAATAATATCCACTTGTTGTAATATGCCTGTAAAAAGCACTATATGAGCTACCTAATGTTGGGAGCATATGCATTAATATGGTATATCTTGTGTTTTACAGTAGCCTATGTCTTTCACATACAATATAGTACACTACTATTTATGACAGCTTAGAATCTAAACCTTAGATCATGTATCATCATCTTATTAGCTGATATACTCTTAAGACAGACATGTGTTCTCCTTTACTGAACACATATGGGTATGTTACGGGTGTATTAAAAAACAATACAACATGTGTTAATAGCAATACAGTTTCAAGCAGGTTGTGTCTTTGTATGTGTTTAGTTAGGGACAACACATCTTTTTAACAAAGGAATTCCTCAGGTTTATAGCCCATTGGGATCTTGTTTCAGTGTGTGAGTTATTGAGGCAGTTATGGGATATTAATTTATGTAATATTACTTAGGAATGCTGCGTGATTTAAATCCATGTCCTCCTATGTGTGACTTGAAGCGTCAAAGTCCTGGATGTATTCCACATTTGATATCTTTTGTCTGAGACATACCTATAGGCCACAGTAGTAACAGAAATGACTTGCTGTTTAGCATAATGCAACAAAATGCAAAGAAATGAGGGAGCGTCACACTTAAGGATTCTAATAACATTAATCTGACTGAG
>OMKL01064093.1:0-21023 GCA_900302295.1 Parasudis fraserbrunneri | reverse complement strand
CATTCCTGATAATGACACACAGATGGAGAAATACAGACAGATCTTGTGCATCCCATCAAACAGGAATAAAAATCACCCTCAGTAACAGTGCCACACACACTGACCCAGCGAAGCAGGCCTTTCCCGGTAAGCTAGCATAACATGCTTGGTATACCTATATGGATTCCTTGCGATCTCTAGTTTGATATTATATTGCTATATTCGCTCTAGCACCAACATTGGGCATGTAAACCCCATGAAAGATGGTTATCCGAATGCGTTGAGTGGAAGAGGTCAATATGCCATGATTACTTTAATTGATCAGTTATTATGCTATAGTTATGCATTTTAATATTGTTTGAAAGGCTTAGGGTATAGTTGATAATTCAGCAGCAAAAATCTTTAGAATAAGCATAAATTACACAAATGCATATTTTAGCGGGTTATTGTAACTGAGCTTTAGGCTATCTGCTTACTTAATCTGGCTCTTTGGCAAACAATGATTATTTGATTATTCATTCAGTACAACCACTGAACAGTCGGCCATGAAAAATGGGGCATGCACATCCCTGCTATGGAAGATTGGCACCTTGTGGCCATGAGAGGTAACTGCACCTTGTTTAAACATGGAGGAGAGAAAACTTGAACAAAAAAATAAATTTCTTCAAGCAAGGTAACTTTGGGCACTGTTTTACATTTGTGTCTTTCACATTTTATGCTCTATAAATGAAACAGTACCAGTTTACAGAGTTCGTGGCCCAACCAGAGGAGCTTCTATGGGCAATTAGCATCACCAGCAACTTCCCAGTAAGCGTTAAGGACTGCAAATTCCCCATCTTTTATCTTTGAAAATACAATGTGAACTAGAGTGAACAGAATATGCCGCACCCTTTGACTGATACCATACCGCCCAGAGTGGCATTTTTTTTAAATCGCCATGGTCTGAACGTAGTATTAGTCTTAGAATAGAATAGTACTTCCTGAAATGGGAAAGATACATGTTCTACATTAAGGGACCATAACATCTAGATGCGTTGTGCTCAGTTCCCCTCATTCACAGTTTATCCCCCTTTTATCTCCCTTGCACTCAGCCAAAGAACATATGTAACACAGCCTCTTGTCATCCTTCTCATTTTTTGTATTTTCTTCTTTCCTTTATTCCACTTCCCAAGCTGCATGTCCTCTAGTTACCAAATGTATATAACTAATTTTACTGTGGGGCATTCCAGATAGAATGCCCATGTTTCTCTCATGTTTTGTCTCATGTTTTATGTATTTTTCTCTGTCTTCTATCTTATTTGCACTTGTTTCTTATGAGAGATTCTGTTTTTATTGCTGTCAACCTCTTTTTCATCCCATTGTATGTTTTGTGCCTATAAATTGTTCAATAAAATAGGCCTAACCATCATAGAAAAAAAAAGATTGAGCTAGCAAATGTCTTTAAGCTAACCAACATTTGCATCACCACTGGCTGGCATATAGAATTCTAAGACGATGGGTCAGTTGTCATAGAAATGTTCAAAATGGCTTTCCATTACCACAGGAAAACAAATCACGTTGTAAGAAGTAGCGTTGTCTCCCAGTGCTGAATAACTGCTGAGAATGCTGATTTTCAACATTAACATGTCTATTAGGCCTGCTCATCATTGGGAATTTGATCATAAGCTGAAAGTTAGACCATCCATAGGCCGGATAGGTCAGGTCACATGAGCAAAAGCTTGGATGCTAATATGCCTTAGGACTGGAGATGGCATACAGAGGCCATGACATATTCAAAGTCCAACACATTGATATAACTACTAGCTTGCTCAGTAACTGGTGGCTCATGATAGTGTTGATTTTTTGATTCACAAACCCTACCCAAGCTTGCATATACAAAGTATAACTCTGCCACTGCTGTCACTTCATGTGACTTTGACAGAAAATAGCTCCGGCACAAAGTGACAGATTTACCAACAGTTTTACTTCACTCAAATAGACTGTTCAAGCCTTTTGTTTGCTGTGGGTACACAGGATTTTGTTTGGTTAGCCAGTAGTCTAGTAGCTAATGTCACATTACAGCTAAAAATGATATGGCTGGCAGCAATTTCAAATATGATTTTTTGTGTTTTCCTTTAACAGTAAATCTCGCCTTAGATAGTAAATCCCATAGTTTTAGAGTGGTGCTTCAAGGAGAGCGACTACTAAGATGCTAGCTGGTTCGGGTCTGTTTGCTTGTGTCCTTGCACAAAGGTATGACAGAGTTAGCATGTTAGCATGCAAGCACAGGAGGCCTTGGAATGAGAAGGTCTGAACAGACTTTGTAATCAAGTATGGGTGCACCAGTAGGCCTATCTGTAGAGGCTATTACTTTTCAAAATTGAACATGGTAAAATTGTCATAATGTGTAGCTGCAGACCATTTGCAGATGTCATGTTGGTCTGAAACCCACTAGATGACAAAAATGAGCTGATTTGCTCCATTTAGTCCAATTTCTTCTCCTGAATCCCCTGGATGGAAAAGCCATTCTCTCTACGGATATGTGCCACTGTGTATCTACCAAGGGGGCCTGTAGCCGATGTGTCTCTCCCTCTGTAGCTACCTTCTTGATGAGCTTGAAAAGCCTTAGTGTAGTATCAGTGTACGGTACAAGTCAAAAGTCATATTAACAATTTATGTAGGACCTTTATTTTGAAAATGCAGCTCTCCAATGGAAGATTTTGCCTTTGCCAGTTTGTAATAGAATTTTGGTTTGTCCTAGACCCGGCAGGTCACTGGAAACCAGCTGGCAGCTCACATCATGACCCATATATTGGCCAGATTTACTCTACATAATTTGGTTAATATCCCATTAAGAGCCATAGAAATGGATACTGTACGTCCACTGAGGTGATCTATTATAACGACTGAAAGCTCTCTATAGTGAGTGATTAAATATTTACATTGGAATGCTACTGGTCCAATTCCTCCTACAGTCTGCCAACTGGGCCAGGCACAGGCCAAACAACTGCTGCACAAGCAGACACAGCTCATAAATAAGAGACCAGTGTACAGGCCCGTGGCATGCGTGATGCTATGATCCAATTATTTGGATTCTTCCACTTCTGCCAAGACTCTAAAGCAATTACTATCAGAACAAAGATTGTGGAATTGCCTGGTTGATGCATCAAGCCCAGAGAGTTATTCATGCGTACTGCTTGGTTCTAAAATGAAGTGTTGTGACGCTGTCCAGCATAATGTAATGTAGATTCAGTTTACTGGGCCAGCATGTCCCATTCATACTGACTATGGTGTTACCTCATATCCAGATCAAACTGCCACTATCTGCTGCCTGTCCTCAGGATGGATACCATTGACTGGTGACACTTTGGCATGAGTGAATGGACCTATAGTGTGTGAAAGTGAAGCAGCTTGCACTTCAGAGGAAGATTCCCTGTCTTTGGCTTTTTCTTTTTTTGTTGTTGTTATTTTCTTTTGGGCAGAACAGCAATAAAATGCTCTACACTGGCTGTTAAAATAGCCCAGAAAAGGCACTGGCCAGTTGTTTTGTATCTAAAGAAGGCCTGGTGAGAATGCTCTGACCCAACAGTAGTGGAATGGAATGGGGTCATCTCTAGAGGGTGTGCCATCATCAAGCCCTCTCTTTGCGGCATCATCTGATGTGATGCGTGGGTGAGCGGCATCTCCCAGCATGCATCTGATAGGACACGCCCCAGTGGTGTCTTATTACCTGTCCCCACCTCCCTGCACCCACTGCTCAGGGAAGGTATTAGAAACAGGAAGTCAATTTCATCTCAAACTGACAGAGTCATCCAGCCAGGGTATTCCACCTGCCATACCTTGCATTAGCACTGGATCAGAATGAATTAAGTCGACCCTGCAGTATTGCAATATAAGTAAGACCAACGTGCTCGTATTGTGCAAAAGTAAGTCAGGAGATGCCTGCATTTGGGGTTCCCCCCACTATCCTGGATTGTATGTTATATTAAACAGAATTTGCAGTGTTATCTATGCATACAGTCTAGTCTGCAGTGAATGGATTGAACAAGTGTTGTGCATAGCTGTATGCTTATACGCTACCGATGATAACTAAGGGGGACAAATATGAATAATGTTGTACTGTGTTACAGCATGCCAGCAAAACCCCATTAATAACTCCTAGCTCACCATTGTAAATGCAAATAAACAGTGCAATATGTCATTATGATGTGCTATTAGTGGAAGAGACAATTTGAGTGCATTCTCCCTCTCCCCATTAATTTTGAGTGTCCCATCTATTGTAAATATCCACACATTACCTCCATTCTGTTGGATTTATACACATTACGGCTTACATTTTCCCCTGTATACAAGTCCCCTCATATTTGCATTAGTGGTTTGGAGGTTTTGGATGATAATGTGCTTTACTTGACCTTTGAGTGTGCAGCTGCTTTTCTATCTAGCCTCCCGTTGCTCTGCTGTGGTTGAATACTGCCATCTAAGGATAGTCTTTTATCTCTTCCCATTGTGTTGTAGGCAGACTGACTCAATCCAACTCTCACCATGCTTTCTAAGAGGATGAAAACAATATCTAACATTGAGTCAATCGATAGCAACTATGAATCATTCAAGATGAGGTGAAGAGTGAAATATAAGGCTTTCATTGCAGTAATTGGAGTAAGATCAAAATTGAATTCTCAAGGCTTGTGGAGTCAGGCCCAAAGAGTCTTGGTTTATTGTAGTTTCCACCTTGAGACGGTGGTACCTCTAACAATAACAGGATTTAAAGGATGTAGGATTTGGGATGATTCTCATTCATATTTCAGTGTCTCTCAGGAAAACAGCGAAACTTCATGGATTCAGCGCTAATTAACCTGCTTATCATTAATTCAGGACACATACATACTGTAACTAAGTCTGTTGTGTTCATTCCTATTTACTCCACAGCAGCCCATGAGGCAAAGCCACAGAACAGAACTCTAGGGAACCCTTCCAGTGGAATACATCAGTTATTGTACCAAGGTGACCATGCTGTTAGCCACTTATGGCTTAATTGTGACAGATTGATTTTTGGTGGATGTAATATGTCACTTTGTCCCGTTGGCAAATCAGCACTTTGGCTGAAACAAAGTGAAAGCCAGCATGCCAGGCTATCCTCAAAACCACTGCCATCTCATTCTCCCCTCTCTGCATCCAACCACTCTCCCAAGGGAATGATTGACAGAGGCTTTACTGAGAGAATCTCCCTGAAAAATCCACCTCTTTCCCCCTCAGCCTCAAAGAGTTTCTAGCATTTCCTAGTGCTGGTTTTTACAAAAGGTATTTGCATTCTGGGCTAGTATTTGCTAGTGCTTTGACAGTCTCTGTGCTGAGCCCTTTGCTAGGAACATCTGACTGTGAAAGCCCTCAGCTAGATTTGTGGTGGTACAGTGTTCCTTTTTTTTTTTACAATTTCATTTTAATTTTTGTCATTACCGAGGTCTGTTGATGCCAAGATTTCAATGACCTTCAAAATAATGTCACATGCAGGAACTGGACATCAACTATGGCAGACAAATGTAACAGAAGGTTTGCTTATCAGATGGGTCCAAAAGAGAATCTCACAAAGTCTCAATCAAAATACTGGACTCAAAATGGTGGTACAGTAACAGCATCAGTGAACACATGAGCCCAGAGAAACATTGCATACCAGACACACATGAGCCCAGAGAAACATTGCATACCAGACACACATGAGCCCAGAGAAACATTGCATACCAGACACACATGTGCCCAGAGAAACATTGCATACCAGACATTCAAAATACTTCAAACATTTGGTGCAAAAGCAGGTGTGAATACTTTTTAAATGTTCAGTCTCATCCAATTAACAGGTTGAGAGCTTACAGCTTCAGTTGATAACATAAAAATTACCTGAATCTTTTATTTGAAATCTGATGGAATGACATGAATGAATGAATGAATGAATGAATGAATGTTGAAAACAACACGGGAAATGCCATCTAATCCCTGATTGAGCATCCTGTTGTACGAGTTAATGAGACATTTGGTGGTGGAGCGAGGCACTGGTGAGAGCAGCTACTCCACCCCTGAGGTACCAATGCCATAATCTCCACAGTAAACACTTATCATGCTCCCCGCATTGATTAGGATGTGCCTCTCATCAATCATCACAGGCGCGTCTGAACCCATTAACAATGACGCCACCTGCACTCAGTCGGGGACTGTTGATTAGAGGGAGGAGAGAGGCAAGACATGGCCCTGTTTGACAATGGTGAGTAGCGAAGTGTGAACATAATTTCTTTCGCTACTTCATTAGTCGGTCACTATGATGGTGCTTCTATGTTTGTGATAGTGACAATTCTATTAGAATCTTCTCTCTAAGAAAACCAGGCAGAGATAGGAAAGGAACCTAGCGAGCCAGACCCTCCACACAGCAAAGATGTTGTAGGGTGACAGTTTACAAATAGAATATGGGTAGGCCTGTGCACTCAAAATTTGAGTGATTGATTGGTCTATACGGGTAGGTACTTCAATCAAACTGTCAAGTCTCTGTTCGGGGGGCGGGACACACACAAAAGAGAAAAAGTCTATGTGGTATTCTGTGTGCTAGACTTGACTTGACATAGGAGGAAATTACTTGAGATTTGACTTTCCCAGTGGCTTGAGACTTGACTTTGATGTGTGATAACTTGTGAGTAGGCTACCCCTTTTCGATTAGACTTATGGCTCTCACATAGTCTCAAAGTACAGGGCGCATACATTTTGTGGACAGACAGTCCACAGTCCTTTGCCTTTCATAGTCCAGGCGTACCAGCTCTTTGATCCACCAATCTCCTTCGATCAGCGTGCATGGTGAGCCATATTTTAAATGACACCAGTACGCTAGTATGTAAACTCCAGGTCAGAAAAACTGACCTGACTTACAAAAAAGTACCATATTTCCCAAAAAGTATTTTCATCATTTTTTGGTCCATACCATGATGGTACCATTGCTATCACGATTTAAATTAGATTATACCATGGTATTATTTAAATACAATTTTCATATCAAAGTGATGACTTTTACCATGGCAGTACCATGGTAAATTATTTATCCAATGGTAAAAACACAATAACCATCAACTACCAACTACCAAACTACTTTTTTGTAAGGGTGGTGGTGCGCAGGCATGCCTATGCGGACATATGCTGAGGTCCACTAATAAATCATTTCAGTCTGCCTCAGTGCGGTCTGTGCATGCTGCGACTGGACTATGATTGAGCCTTTAAGGTCTCTTACAGTGTTCTGAAAGGTCATGCTGCCAGTAAATACAGTTTGACTTTGACTACAGTTTGTTTGTTGTTCCCTCCGTATTGAGGGATGGTTCATTTATGCTTTGCGTTCCAATTTATTTGGACAAAAAAAGCCTCCTTCTGCCTACGTCTGAAAGGAAGGGAAGTGTGTATCGAGAGAAAGAAAGAGCTCAGTAGTAATGTCATGAAATTTCCAGCCACAACCTCTGCTTTTAGACTCAACAGATCTCTAATGACATTTCGATGGGGAAAAAAAATCCATTTAGCTTCTGGGTCCGTTGCACCACAGTGAAGAGACCATACTTCTTGCATGACTTCTCATTTAAAAGCTAGCCCAAGGTAATGCATTTAAAAATCCTCCCAATTACATTATTTCTGTGGTGGCTAACCTCATTAGGATATTAAAACCTGCTCTTCCTTCCTGACTTTGCTGTGGTGACATTGAAATGTCATCTTCTTGTGACCAAAATGTGACCACACATGGTGAAAAATGGTTCTATTTCGGCAAGCTGTCTTCCTCAATATAACATTTCAATCAGTGCCAGCAAACCCAGTGTTGATTTAAGTCTAGACAGTACAAATTGAATATAATCTTTTGTAATGCATTACATTTTTGCCTTGAGTGAATAATGGTCAGAAATGGGCCTTTGCTTTAAAAACGTCTGTGAGTGCACTTATCTAGCAAATATTAAAAATAGATTATGGGGCCATTGGGAGGTAAGTGGTGCCATAACCAGAATTGATGGTGCTAGCGAGAATCATGGAGACTGCCTACATCACCTTGAGGGTCTCATCCGCTTAATGATGTCATGTGCTGCGCTTTCCTGCTTGAGGAATGGTAGCCATTTTGCTACAGGCTCTGACACTCCACTTAAACTGCTATTCCAAGCAGTTAACAGAAGCACCAGAGGCTGAAATACCAAACGGCCCCATGATGGACAACAGGGGGTGGTATGGGTGAAGAATAAAAATGCTTGGCTGTCACCCACAATCAGAAATGCCAAAGGCAATGAAAATGGCTTTATTATCATGTCAATAGCAAATTTCTGTGGCCAATATTTAGATACCTTGTCTTTCAGAGGCCAGTTTCTTTTGTTTGTTTTTTTAAGTGTCAAGTAAAATGGTTGATGCTTGTTTCTCATGTTTGTCCTCACATGATGAATATTCAGGCCCTCATTGCATACGTATGGTTTTACATTCACAAAGATTTTCAGCATCGCATGATTTTGGGGGGAAATAACAGAATTACAAATCAAAAATGTCAATTATCTGTCATCTTTGGGAACTAGTCATTTGTTTACTTTTATCTTGTGACCATTAGTCGGGATTCAAAACGGGTTCCTGTGAGTGTTTTCAAGCTGTTTGCAAATGAATCTGAAGCTGGCAGGGAGCAAAGGAGAAGTGGCCCTTCACAAAATGAAACTTCAGGGGAACTTTTTTGAAAAGGCTTTGATTTTTTGCCTCCGGCATGATTTGCATACGAGTGTTGCACTCCTATAAGCCAGCTCAGGGGAAAGGTGTGGATGAACGCCAGTTCTGTGGGGTTTGGAGATGCCGCGTGCAATTAGGTTCTTCCACCGTAAAAGACTGCCGCGGTGGTGCTGCCAGCCCCTTCCGCAGACCCTGAGCCCCTTCTCCAAGCCAGCCCATCAGCAGACGGGTTGAAAGGTGCCATTTGACCATGGAGATGGGACTCCCTTCCCTGCCAGCAAGCTTCTGAGCCGATTTGAAGGTGTGTGTCCATGGACTGGAAAATCTTCCCTATCCGAAAAGTCGATTAAAGCCAACAGCTGCGTTTCAGGCTTTGCCAGGCATCCCTCTCTGCGATGCACACACACACGTGTGTGGGAGCACAAACACCTATACACATGCACATGAGGGTGCACACACCCACCACACACACATTTCTCCTTGACATCGAGAGTAGAGGGACACGTCCCACACACCAGTCAGAAGAGCTTTGACTTGAAGCAACTTTACTTAATCGCCCTTCAAAATCGGCGGACGATGTGGACTTCTGTGGCCTATCCCATTAATTAGAGCTCATTTATTTGCAGGTTGAAAGTGTTTAGTGCTTTTGCAAACTTGATGATTCATTAAAGAATCACATCTGGTGCCAGGAAGTGGTTAAGTCCACCATCTCGCATTGTGAAGTGTGGGGTCACTACAAGGACATAGGGTCAAATCCTGCTGTTATGTGTTGTTGGCCCTCTGTGCCTGTGCCCTTCCAAGTTTTCTACTGCAAGTGTGGAAAAGAATTTGGGGAGAAAAAGACAGGAATACCTGACTGAAGTGAGTACATTTTCACCCGTAAAACAAGTGAAAGGCCCAATCAGTGATCCAAATTTAAACAAATGGGTCAAAAATAAAAGATAAAAATGGAGACATGTTTTTATTCTCTAGTTGACTGACTTAGCTCTTGATACAATGACTAACACTGGACAACAGATAAATATGAGTTTTTAACTGTATTTGTTTTGTTTTGTGGCTGTAAAATGTTTTCCATCTACGGATCAAACTCTTCAAAAATATTTGTGAATATACTGTACCCCACATTTACATTGTCAAACAAATCACAGTTTGGAGCTTGAAGGGATGGAGAAGCCTTCATACATAATAAGGCAGATAGATTTTTTTTTTTACGCGAGCAAGTTGGATTTATGTAATACTTGGTATCTAACGATAACATGGCTCGGAGCTTAAGAGTTTCATTGCACTTTATTCTATTTCAATATGAAAGAAAAGCCCTTGTACAGTAGAGTTTCCTTCAGGGTTCTCGTTTGACTAGAGACGCTTCTGTTTGTGTGGAGCGACTGAGCACTGCAATGGCCCTCATTGCTCAGCAGCCACCAAATAAATTTCCATCAGAGGGGATGTGAAATCGATAGGCACGTTCTGTCTCCTGCCTCTTTTAGGGCCCGTGCGGTCTCTCCCCCGTGGTTCTAAAAGTATGTTAATGTAATTTATTGAACCTCTTTCCCTAATCACACACATTGCCTATAATTACATACCTTGACGGCCGCTGGACTTCTAATTGCTAATGCTTTTTCCTGGAATTTGTCCTCTAATCCTTGTATGTAATTACTCTTAAAAGAAAGAAAAGTGCTTCACTGTTACTTTTAGCTGCCTCTCAAAGGGCACTGTGGTTCAGTCTGCCTTGAGTGTCTATCTCAGATTTGGTTTGTCATAGCGTTGTTGGATGAAACCTGCTACAGTAGGTGTCAAAGCTCTGGTGTTAGCCTTGGAATATGAAATTAAACGTCCCTTACACAACAGAAGGTTTGCATATGGCCCCTGCTGAGTATCAGAGGTAATTACTGATTACTGATTGAGGTTGTACTTACACTGTAATCATGATTTAAACCTGGGGGGGGGGCTTCAGTTTATTTCAAGGTTACCGTGCCTTTGACGTATTGCACCCCAAACGTCACTGAGAATTTGACCTTGTGGTTTGACCAAAGGTTGAATTCTGTACAGTTCAGCAGCCAGGCTTTACTCAGCGTGGTTGTACACCAAACACTTTAGTCGATTGAAAATTAATGTCTATGCAAATGAACAAACTCATGGTCGTGTGCTGCAGATGAAGTTATGATCCATTTTCCAAATTGCCACTTTATCTGAACAGTGGGGAAGGGAGACATTAGCAACATAAAATAACTGAGAGGGAAACTGCTTGTTTTTATTATTTTTTTTGCCTTGCCACAGCCTCTGAGACACATTGTAATCTTATGACATGCGGTAGCAGATATTGGGTTTAAATGTTCTTCTCAGTAATGTTTACTAATAAATGTAAGTATCATGTTGATAAAGGACTGTGACCAGAGGATGTTCACTGCTGGGCTAATGATGCTTTTCATTATAGGAATTTGTTGTTTTATCCCTTTTGTCGAAGGTCCAACCCATATGTATTAAAAAGAGTGGAGAGTAAAAAACATGGGGTTGAATCCATATTTTAAATGTTCATGTTGACTTACAGATTTGTTGAGACACAGACTGACTAATAAACATGAGTTTTGAAGCCCCAGTCCATGATTTCTTTTAATAATTTTTTTTTATTTTGACCATATAAATGTGGGGAAAATTCACATACCATACACTCTTGAAGAGTTTGATCTGTAGATGGAAAATACACCATTTAAACTTTCTTAACACATTGTAAATTGAAATATGGATCTGTTTTACTCCAATAGAATAGAAAACAAAAAGAGTGCACTGGAGGCCCTAAACATGCCCTTGTGCTTCTGTTTCATTGGACTATATGATCTTCCTCAAAAAAAAAAATAACACGGTAACTGCCTGTCAAACAAAGGATGTTGGACTCATTACAACGAAAACGTGAATTAAAAGATTTTAAGTGAATATTGGGATGTAAACATTGCAAGAGCAAAGAAATCAGCGAAAATTGACTTTGCAAAGGTTATATGTATGTATTCAGCTTGTAGACTATAGAACAACAACAGAAAACTCTGTCTATTTGGGTGGAAATGTGAATATAAACAAAAGTGAACCGTTTACAGGAAAACCCCACTGGGTATCTTTAACTTCTTTATGGTTAAGCAGGCATTTTTTCGGTACCTCTTCAGTAATCCTAAAATCTCCAGATATGTCTACTATCTTCCAGGTTTTATTGAGTATGCTTAGCATGGTCACTTTCAGGAAGTGGATTTATACTTTACTCCTACAGCCAAAACAATCATGGAAGTGACCAATTTAGACCTCCATGCAGACAATATGCCTTTTAAATGCAAGTAGATTAACCGATTACTTTTGTCTGTTCATCACAAATGATGTAATGCTGTACAGCTAACACAACATGCAATGTGATTTTTTTTCAGATGACATGGGGCGGGAGAAAGTAGGAGTAGATATTTCACCTACTGGGTGAACCTACTGAACAGTAGGTTCTGAAAGCATAGAGTGTGGGTAGTAGGGTTAGTAGCTTCTGTCTGATTGTGTAGGTACTGAGGGATTTCAGGTAGGGCACATGTCTCCATTCTTATTTCTTATTTTTGGTGGTGGGGCTGCTGATTTTATTATGTTTGGATCACTGATTGGACCTTTAAGTATATGTTAATAAAGCTCTAAATTGTTAGTTTATGTTTGTATTGTTTGTAAACATTTGGGTCAAACTCAATTGTTTGTGAATAATAATTTCAAAGTTGCAATGATCTATGTACGGGTATGTAATCATCACTGATATACTTTGTTTTGTTTCAATAGTAAAGCTACGTATTGTAAATAAGAGCGTCTTTCATCCATGAAACCTGTCACTATTCTTGCATTCATACCAGTCAGTTTGACAACAAAAAAAGTTAACTTTGCCATTTTAATCGAACTATTTGGTGTTCTGTGTCATCATCTTTCCTGCTGAAACATATGAGATATTTTCAAATATTGAATACACCGATGCAGCTCACTATTGAGCCAACTGTCAATTTTCCAAAGTCATTCAGTAATGCAAAGAAGAACATTATGCAGTGAAAAATTTTCACTCAAAATAAATAATGGAACCAATCAATAGAGTATACATTTATGATGTAGTATGCATTTTTCTGACTCTTGAAGTGTTGTAATTGCTATAATATCATTTTCCCTGGGACATTATGGTGTTATTTCACTGTATGTTTAATGTTGCTCAAGCAGCATTCATGGCAACAACATGCTAATTTGGAGAAAAGACTAAAGATGCAGGATAAAATACATTTGCTTCTTTCCTGAATCTCCCCCTCAGTCCTCTGACTCCCATTGAGAGGCAAATGACCTCTTCTCCATGCTTTCCAAGCTTTTTCTCTCACTATGTGGTCAAAAAAATGGTATGGCAAGAGAATGACATTGATCAAACGTATAAGGAAGAAAAGAGATAGAGAGGTTTCTCATGTACAAACTGCCTTCTCCATATAATGGTGATAATTTTGTCATTGTTAACTGTGCTCTTTAACACCACTATTGCCACTATTGCTTTGCAACATCACCAAAGTTGCCCATGTGAGTCTTCTACCGTGAGCTTAACTGTCAGTATTTTATCTGGTAGGTCAGTAAGTGATGTATTTGATTGATTGACTGATGTGTTAGCACAGCAGTTCGCCCTTGATCAATATACAATATCTATATTCAAAGCAAAATGTAATCTCCTGCATCATAAGTAACTCAACCAAATCGTGCTGTTGATAAAAAAATAAATAAAAATAATAATAATCTGCCAGAAACACATAGCCAAGAACCACTGTCAGAGAGCAGTATGGACATTACTCCCAGTGTTGCACTCTGGTCAGCTGCCACATCTCAGGCTCCGGCCCCGCAGACATGACACAGATCGATGGCGCCCTCCCATCAGTGTCTACAGCGGGCCAGATGGCTGGTGGGCTTCAGTCTCCTGACATTCATCAGTGTCTCGCAGTCAGATGCTCCCCCAGCAGTGGTTCTGACCCTGGTACTGGCCCAGCAGACTAGTCCTTCTATCCTCTCCACGGGGGCCAGGGAGCCGGGTCTAATGATGCCATCGAGCGAGGTGCCATCGCCTGGGAGTAGTTGGAAATGTGGCCAATATGGCATGGCTTCCCCACACAGCTGTGCGACTTTGTTCCCAGCTTGGTCGGTGTGGTTAATGCATTTCACGGAGAAATACTTGTATTGTTGTTGTTTTTTTGTTTTTTTTTTATGTGGGGATTATTAAATATTTGGCACATAAAGATGCAATCTGGGGATGTTTATTTGGCCATCTAAATTTTGAGTATATCCACATTTTAAGCTTTTAGTGTTAATTTAATGTAAAACTCATGTTTATCTGTCAGTTTATACTGTCAGTTTATACTGTCAGTCCTATCTTGTATCAACAGGTTCAGACAATACATTTCAAGTAAGTCACAATGTAAATGAAGCCAGTAGTAGGGCAACAGTTGCCCCTTTTACATAGCCTGTTCAAGGCAGGAATATTGCACTTTTATTCCGCCTCACCTTTCTGTATAAAAGGTACGAACACGGAATGGGGGGACATTGTTACTCCGGAATTAATCCACCAGTGGATGTAGTAACATTGCCACATTGACATCTGTGTAAAAGGGACTACCGGCACGCCGGGACGAGTTTTCTTTTCCTAGTGTCATTGGTCGCCCCAACTGCTTCTTCTGATCTACAGCTCTCTGGTGCCTGTTTAATGCCATAGTGAACCTTATCGAATATGGGTTGTGGATAAAATTTATATTGAAATATCAAGTCAAGAGATGATGCTGGCCAGTTTGCTCCACTGTCTGACTGAGGATGAGAGAAATTGCGTGCCTGTTTTTTTCTTTCTCCCTTTTTTCTCGAGGCACAAACTTTCCAAAAATGATAAAAAATATTTGTGAGGGTCCAAAGGAAGAGATATGGCTGTCCTACAGGTAGTTTTCCAACAGCAAACACGGTGGCAGTGTCCGTTTCAAAATGCCACCATGGGAAGATGTGTCTTTTTCCAGCACCAACCACTTTTTAGCCGAATTCTACATGTCACGCCTCTGATTCTGGAACACTGGCATGCTATATAAAAGTAGACACTGGGGCGGCATTATGACGCTTTGTTTGGTTTAGTGTGAAAAGGCAACGGCAGCATAATTCATTCATGAAATTGTATAGTTGTATAATGAGGGGTCTTTTTTACGCCAATATTGCGGGATTTCTGTTTAAAAAGGACAACTGTTTCAACAGGGGCACCGTAATGTATTAACTGATTTTGCCTTTAATGCAGAATTGCCATAGCTGTTGTCAAGTCTTTTTAAGAATGTCACAATGCACAGAGAGCACTACTGTATATTGGAAATGAGCAAGTCTTCTTAGCTGCACAGAGCAGTAGGCATGCTGATATATAACTAGCATGTAAAACCTGGAGTTCATTGTTGCTTATGTAAAAAAGATTTGAATATGGCTGTCGTGAGACATGCTGAGGAACACAAGAGATATAGAGATATAGCACAAACACACCAGGATATAACCACTACTTCATGTCCTGTGCTCACAGTGCCATGCCATCTCATTCAGGTCCACCTCCACCTTTGTCCACCGCTGTTCCTTGAACAGGGAAAGTCAAGCAATCGCCCCGCTAAAGTGATTCCCTCTGACTCCCTGGGGTGATAAAGTGCACTTTGAAGCCACCCACAGTGGCTTGTCCCTTAACCACCCAGCAATTCACAACAGTGGCGCTGACAAGCCAGCTCTTTTCACAACAAGCCAAGTGAAAGTCTTTTTTCTAATGGACCCAACATCACCTCAGTGGAATCCAACAAGCCCCACAGCACCACCAAATGAGTACAGTGCTGCGCCGGAGAGGGAAATAAATGTCACAAAAATGTAATTTCGCCTCTCATGTAAAGGGCTCTCCTGGCTCCCGCTCTCGTATCTACTGGCATGTTATTTGTAGAGAGGCGTGACACCATAAAAGTTGCCCATAAAAGCTCTGGCTCGGTTAGCTCTGCGTCAAAACCCGGGCTACAAATTGGTTAATTAGTAAATTGATTCAATACTTGTGTTACGGCTGCCACTGGTTAACAAAACAGATGGCTAAAATACCTAAATATAAAAGGGAAATACGAAGGTAACGTTGTTTATCTCTCTACAACCAGCCTCAACAGTTAATACATGGTGGATCTCACCTGCCACGCTAAGACAAGGCTCTGCCTTCCAGCAAAGCAATGGCAGTACCTGCTTTCTCTCTCTCTCCCCTCCCAGTTATGAGGCAGCTTACCCAGGCAATGATAATGCCAGTGCCAAGCTAATCTACAATTATCAAACAGAGGGAGCTCGCAGCCTACACACTCCAAAGTGCAGCAACCATTATTTTTTCAACCCAAAGCATCAAAAAACTAAACAAGGGGAGAGAAAAAGGAAATATGTACTTTATTCAAATTGATTTAATTCTTTTATGTGAATATCAAGGTTCCATTCTTCATTGTTTTCCCTCACTCCCCATGGTGGGGCGCATTCATTGGGATTGCAGTTCCCACCAGATAAACAAGGTTTTCTTTTTTTTCTTTTTTTTTGTTTATGGCAATTATTGCCTGCGGATTGTTTCCAATGTGACTTGACTGTCAATGAGGAGGCAGGCAGGAGGGCGGGGAGATGTGATGAGGAGGATTTTAGACCAATCGCCAGAGCGCACCCAGATTCAGCTCCAGGGAACATCTGCCACAGATTGTAGCTGCAGCATATGGTGGCTATACAGGCAGTGTAGAAATATATATATGTTCCAATTGTGCTCCACTATGACCATATAGTATAACTGGAGGGTGGATGTGGTCCACAGCGTTATTCATCTTTAAAGAGCATAATTTAAATTGTATTACAATATGCCATTGGTGGGTTTTGGGATCAATATAGCTCGTTCATGAACCAAGAAAGAATCAACGGGCATGAAATCAGTAAGAAATTATTTTGGCTTGACTGGCTCCTCGAGCAGGCGGCGAGTGAGTGAGAGAGAGAATGTGTATGTGTGCTTTTAATAATTAAATATATTAAATGACCTAATTCATCATGGGTAGTCATGAGACATGATACGACATCAAGTTTTAAATAGAAAGCACACTGAGCATGATTTGAAGGCAATTTCTATCACACGCCCCAACAGTTGCTTTGCAGATGTCACGGGGCCAATCACTCAAAACAGGAATCAAAAGGGACATTTCCCACACCGTTGGCGTGACAGCTTACCCAACAATGTAGAACAATGGCAACAACGCAGCTTCTACCGCACTGCTGCCATGTGCTTTCTCCATCAAATCTTGAGAGCCTTATCCTTCGCATGTGATGTCAGTGTGGGCACACGACGAACACTTTCATAAAAGAGGAGCAGGATCCCCCCCACCCCCACCCCTTTCTAGAGACTTTGTATTCTAAAATGCCCTGTCATGTGTGCAACTCATTTGCATAATTGTTTAATTAACAAGCTGAGCAGAACTCGCTGCATGTTAAGCAGAGATGATGGGAAACGTCTAAGGGGACTTCCTATTATTCTGTGGTCACGTAGTAAGATTCCTCACGGAACCATGTCATCATCCAAAAGCACAAAGACGTTTTGTTTTTCCATGTACAATTCTGGCCTCTGTTGACCACCATTAGACTTCATGACGGACATGTGCACTGATTATTGTACCATAGACGATGGAGATTTCCCTGATCATCTTTAATCTCAGAACAAAAGCCGAACTAGCTCAGACGTTGTTAATTGAGACGTATAACTTGCAGTACATTTGTAGTGAACTATTGTGTCCGTTGAAAGGCTTATTGTGAAAGAAAGAACACCCATGGTGGAAACAAAACACACGAAACAAAATGTACTGTAATCATTACAAGTGACAAAAGATTGCCATTGTAATTACTTGAAGTGTGTTCTCTCCAGTGTTACTTAGCGATCCTCTCTACAGCCAGCAAGCCTCGTTGTTGCCCCAGAAAATCAGTAATTATTGCAAGTTTCTTCCTCAAGCACAAATGAGCTGAACCTTGCTTGTGAGCCACTGTACCATTAAAGGAAGGCAATAAATTGCTGTTTTGCCTTGCCATCAAAGTAATTTCCAGGGCACTATATATAATCACTTGTGCTGTGCAAGGGATTGGAAGTTTAGAGTGGGCAGTGGTGACCTCATCAAGGTCATGGGAGAGACACCCCCAACCCCCACCCCCAGAGAAAGAGCTTGGAGGCGGCTCTGGGCTGTATTTGCATATACCACCGGCACAGTTTACCTACCATACCACAGTAGCATGCTATGTTAATACATGACTGCTAGAGGGATACTTCAGCATAACATATTGGTTATTTTGTCATGATTATGTATGTGAAAAGCTGCTGGTATTTGGTAAAGATTTACAATCCAGAATGTATTTGACTAAACTTTGGGTATATTCACATAATATGTAAAGTTAATGTTCTCGAAGAGAATGACTTTTAGGCAGACAATACTCTCAAACAATACTCGCCCATCATAGCTCAAAATAATTAATTTTGTGTAACTGTTTTACAATCTAAAATGAAAACAAACCTTTTACAGGCTCAAATATGATGTCAAACCCATGATGTAACAGTCCAATAAATCACTATGTCAACAAAGCTAGTTGTGGGGCAACAGAGTACACAGCGATCACAGACTGTGCCGTCTTCATTCGGTTCGCGTTCTACACACTGTGCCTGTGGCCTGCTAGTCCCTTTGCATGTCTTTGTTAATTGAGCAGATGCTGTCATCCATCACCTAGAACTAAATGACCTGGCCACCAGAGTGACGCACTCGCCTACTTCCACCCTACCTCCCAGGAGTGTCATTCTATAGGTCACCGGAAAAGAGAAAGTATTTTGGTCTCTCAATGTATTGCGCTATTATAGGCTCACTTATATGGTTATTTGAAGGGCAATTTTTCAAAAACTGCAGTGACACCATGACTAATGAATATTCTGTATGGCTCCTTTCTTCTGTGTGGCAAGAATCACATCTTTCCTGACTATTCTGTGCTGAGACCAAGATTCCTCCGTACACTTGTTTAAACATAAATACTTCATGCTCTTGTTATATGAAAAGTATATTCACAAAGCAAGTATGACACTGTATTAATAAATACTTGTTATGTGTGCTTGTAAAGGACTCCACATGTTTGACAAATGATCAGGAGGGCTTTAAACTAATTCTTGACACTCTGCAATAATTAGATAGAAAACACATCATTAAATCAGTGTGTTGCCCTGGCATTTGTCAACCTGTCAGGGGAACAGCAAGTACCGTTGCAATATGCAAAACTGGGAAGCAACATATCTGCATGAGCTAAACCTACAATGAGATAAAAAGGAAAACTGGAACTATTTGTTATTATCTCCTTTTATTTCAAACATCTATTCTAAAGCGATAGGAGCCTTGTTTGGGTGCACAGCATGCGAGTCAGGAGAAACACAATTTTAGGTGGAAGCATCACGATAATGAAAGGTCAATGACAGCACACCCAACATAGTGGTATACTCGCTCAACTTGGATTCTACTGGAAAAGTTTACTTAAGAAACTGATGGAAAATAGAAAGTATCACAACACCATCTACATATTTGAGCTGAAACCATTGATTCCCCATTTCGGGAATGATTGTATGCACCCACTGAACCAATACAGGGCCTCATGAATGCTAAATTGATTGCATCAAATGCATCCACCACTTTATTGTACTCCGTCGCAATCACTACTGAATTGAATACAAAGTTGCCTCTCACTCTTTCCTCCATTTTTTACCCCAATTTGAATAAACATAATAGACATTTAATCAACGAGGGACTCTCACTGTTATGAATTGGATAAACAGCTGCATTGTAAGACAGTTCATTTCCCTAAAACCCTGGGGATTGCAGACATACCATCCAAATAGAATTGGAATTTTTGTATTTATACATTAACCAGCTAAATCACACTTGGAGAGAAAAATGTCAAGAGAGGTCAGAAAATGACCAAGTTGTGCTTTCAGAGGCAATGATTTGAGGCTGAAAGCTTGTATTCATATATTTAGACTGATTATACCCATCTCTAAACACTTGCAAATGTAATATATATACATTAAAAAAACGACGTAACACATTATACAAAGAGATATATGTGAGTAGATTGGTTTGGCAGGATGTGAAAAGCCAACATCATTTCTTCAATCCCAAGCCTGTGGGATGTTTCGCTGGCTTTGTGACTGTAATGTCTGAGAGCTGCTGCTGAGGCCATAGCACTCACTACTGGTGATATTCCACCATAAGCCTGAGGCGAACTGGAGGCTTTCCTTCTGGGATTTGCACCTGGAAAAATGACTTGTGTTAGGTTTTTGCCACCCCTGGAGGTGGTAATACCACAGAGCAGATAAAGTGTAATGCCGCCGTAAACATTCCATCACCTTAACAGTTTGCAAAGCTGATCTGAAAACAATGAATGTATTTCAACAAATTAAAAGCTAGAGAGGAACAGAGAAATGCCTTCATGTCAATCTGGAAATGGTGCAGAAATGGCTTGTGTTCAGCGAAGAATGGCTTGCAGAGTAATATCCCCGAACGACAATGTTGGGGATATTATAGATTTACCCCGACCACCACCGCCGCAGATCCTTTGTGTCAGCACGATAACTCAAATAGCTTTCATTTTAATCTTTTCAGATTTGCTGTGCACATTCATGACCCATAGGGGAAGAAGCCTATTGATGTTGGTGACCCCATGACCTTTCCTCTAGTGCCACCATCAGACCAAGTGTTGACAACTCAAATAAGTGTATCTCCTGATCTGATTTCCACCAAACTTGACAAATATATTTGCCTTACCACAGCAAGGAGGCCTGTGATGTTCTGACTCATCTGGCCTCATTTATATATGCATTCATATATTCTCATAAAACTAAAAACATTAACTACTCCTCAACTGGGCATGGTCACAAAAGGTGGATTGAAAAACTGGGCCGTTTGGGGAAATGCTCGCTGTCGGCCACTGACAGCACAGGGTCTGTCTAGTTCTTTCTCTCTCTCTCTCGCTCTTCTGTCTCACACTCATACACACACACACAAACACATGTGCCAAGTCATCAGTCCCCAGACATATTTATTTTCAATTTCAGGTTCTACGTCCTTTTTTCTTTTTCTTTTTTTTTTTTTAATCTCCTCAGCATTATTAGCCCAAAGCTCCTGCAGAGGTGACCGAGGTTAGTGATGGAGCTGCTGCTGTCAACATGTGGCGAGCAGCATTGTGGCCTTGTTTTAATTCTAAATCTCTGTCTAATGAAAGCAGTGGTGTTACCAGCACAATGCTGACTGGCTGGTGTGTGTGCAATGAAA
>OMKL01064083.1:22027-39271 GCA_900302295.1 Parasudis fraserbrunneri | reverse complement strand
TCATAAACTAATATAAGCAATGTAAATATAATGTAAATAGACATGGCTTCACGCAGTACCTGTAGTCCAGAGAGCAGCTCCACAGGTGCAGGTGTAGGGTGGTGACTGAGGCAGGGGGCGTGTAGCCCAACACAGGCTCATCAGAAACATTCAGGAAGTCCACAATCTGTTACACATGCAAAGAGTTTCGCCAATCAGATAAAAAAAAAGTGTACTATCTTATTATACTCTACTCACTTTGAAAGGTTTTAGTGCACAATTTTGGACCCCTAGCCCTATTTCCTACATACCAATGATGTTGTTGATCAGTAGAGTCCTTTCACAGCACAATCCATGCTGCTCTTCATACTGGATGCACGCAGCTCCGGCTAGTTAGCCCCAAAACGAATGCAAAGTCAATGGGGCCACGCTCCAATCTGTACAAGCCCTGAGATAAACGCCGACACCTGCTCCACAGTGCACCGATGTAGGTTTCAGCGTTTATGTCAGGACTTGTACAGACTGAAGCGTGGCCCCATTGACTTTACATTGGTTTTGTGGCTAACAAGCCGGAGCTGTGGATATCCAGATAAAGAACAGCAAGGGCTATGCTGAGAAAGGACTCCACCAATCGACAACATCATCATAATGAATAGGGGTCAAAACATTCTGAACTTACACTTTAATAACAATATAGCTACAGTACAATTTGTTTAGTGGTCTACCCCATGTCACACTAAAGCAGGTCTTCTCAACATTTTTGGCAGGTGACCCCATATTGAAGTCTGGAAATTCATGTCCATCATAGCAACTACACATTGAACGGAGTGCAAAACGATGTTTCATTCTTCAGGGGAACAGAACTACAGCTCCTGTTGTGAGCTGGTCAATAACAGCTGTGTATAGGCTAGTTAGAATGCCTGGCTTTCATAGTGGCTTCTGTGCAGTCCAAAGGTTCATTAATTTCATTTCAAATGAACAATCAGATATTATTACAGTCTTTTTACTTCAATATGGAGTTTTTCTAGGGACCCCATTTTCACATCAGAGGATCTCATGCAGAGTCCTGACCAGAGGGTTGGGAAAACCTATCCTGAAGACTTACCTGATCATACCAGCCCAGGCCAGAAGGGACAACTCTATGCTGAAGTGTAGCTCCTCTCACTCCCACTGCAACCAGGAACTCCTGCAGAAGACATGCAAAGCACACCAGTGAGTCAAGAGAAGAAAAGTGATACTGATCTGAAATGGAGATGTTAAGAGTGGACCCCGAGACCCTACCTTGACATTGCGGTCTATGTTTTGGGAGGAGATTTTGACGGCAACTGACAGCATGCTGTGGGCCTCCAGGCCAATGCCCTCCGAGGGTGTTGAGGATCTCTCGGGGGCCGTCTCTGATTGGTAGATGCCTGGCTCCAACCAATGAGGATGCGTCCTGCAGGGCAACTTGGTGTCTGAGGCAGAGGTGTCACCTTCCACGAGGCCTGAATGTACCAACAGAGTAAGACTACGTGAACATTGATTCAGACACACTATAGCATAATAAAAGGAAAGCAAAACACTGTGAAACAACATACATCTAAATTATTAGAGCCTTGGGCAAACATATGACTGTTTGGAAATAGCAACACTGCACGTATATTTCCAGTTTCCGAAGTCTGGATTTCAGGATTCACTGCATCAAAATTACATCCTCAATCATTGGCGATATTTCGGAGAAATTAAAACACTTAGGGGGAGGCTGGGAAACAACAGATATTTTCCGTTGCCATTTCCAGTCCATAGCACTGACACATACAGTACTGTACATGTTCACCTAAGGTTTCACTAAATTAAATGTGTGTTGTTTTGTGGTAATGCCATCCTTTAATGTGTCCCTTAATGAGGTTTGAGTTCCCCTGGTTTACCTTGATGATACATGCAGATACTACTGGTGTGGAAGCAGATATAGTGTTGATCTTTGTAGCCTTCATACTGGGTCACACTGAACAGTACCCCGTTCTTCACTTCCAGCCAGAACTCCCCATGGCGGTTTTTCAATACAGTCTTATCTTCCTTCTAGGACAAAAGAAAAGTTAAAAGCAAAAAAAAACAAGAACAAAAAACTGCACTTTTGGGGTAGAAATGTGAACCTCTTGAGGTCAAAATGGTATACGATATATCTTTAGCACCAACAAATAAAAAAAGTGCCCCAAGAGAGAAACTGGATCCCCAGAACACTGTTTTCAGCTGGAAATGATCTGTTTGGTCCTACAACCGCACTGCAACTTTAGCATTTGTAAGTAATTATTCTAGAGGTCATATTTTACTCCCAAAACTACATAGCGGAGCTTTATATATAAAAACAGTGTGGAGGTTACCTTGGCGTTCGTTTGTAGAGACACCAGTCCATGGTTGACACAGAGGACGACAGAGAACAGACTCTGGGAGGTCTTGCTCTGGGCTTTGGGCTTCTTCCTCCTGCGAGACCTGAGGCCCAGGTCAGGGACAGGGGTATAGTACTGCAGGGTCTCCTCCTCTGAGCCACTGTCCTCCTCTACAACAAACACAACACAGCACAGGGCATCTCTGTGACTACCCTTGTTGTTCTATAACGAATCAACCACTAGGGATTTTCCTCTAGTTTATGGGTATTTCTTTTATTGAGGATACAAATTTAGCACAGTGTGATTCTATCTAGTGAGATTTTATTTAGAAAAGCAGATGGCATGTAAAAATGTATACAAATTTTGCATGATGAAATGTGCTTTCACTCCACAAAGCCAGGAACAGAAGGTATTGAAATATTTCCAACAATACCCAACCCTATTCAGAATGGGGTGATCAGTGTAGCTTACCGTCTGTTGTTTGTCTTGCAATCCCTAGGCACCTTATGTGTATGTCGTATTGTCATAGTACCATGTGTGTCTGTCATACTGTGGAGCTGTTGATGCATCTCTGCATGATTGCCATGGAGACAAAAGTTCTGTTTACACTCATTGTGTGTTTCTAATTCTCATTTGGACTTCATGTCATTCATCTCTACCAAAGCATTAGTGCTTGACCAAATGCAAATTTCATAGATTTATTCTGTTCTCTCACCCTCGGGCCCAGTGGAACGGAACTGGCTGAAACTGTCCTTGGTGTAGGTGTTGATCAGCTGACTGGCCACTGACAGTCCAACTCCATACGGCATGTTCTCCACGGTTTCCACTGGTGAAGGAGCAGTGGGTTCCCATAGCAGCAGGTCATTGTTTATTCTACAAGAATGACAACTAGAGTTAGTTAAATAAACACTATTCCATACAATACATACAATATTTACATGAGCTATGTTTGTGATCAGGTAACAGATCCCAACTTTAAATGTTTGCAGTGACATAAGTGACCTTCAGTACCGGTTGTGGAGTTTTTCGTAGAACGTCTTGCTTGGCAGTGCCAGCTGCACATTGGGGAAACTCAGTTCAAGGATGAAACGAGAATTGTTCATGGCTTTCTCCTGGAACTCTGTCATCTCAACCACATCACCGGGAATGACCATCTGAGGATAAATAAGGACAATCAAAATGTTGGGTCATTGTCACTAATCGCTTCTGTACACAGGTCCAGTTTGCAGAACAGTGCCCCCTCTTTGCTACATTTCAAATGATGCAACTGCCAAATGTGCTGACACAGAATACATCATCCCAGAGTACAGGTCTCTGCTCCACTTTACATGCGAGTCCATATCCTCTACATGCTTTCTGTCAAACTAGCGAAACTATTAGGAACTAATGACATCAGTATAAAATAATTCATAGTTATGGCTTATTTTAAGAAAGGACTCATTTTATGGACTTTGAGACCAGAATTGCTCAAATAAGCTGAAAGAGAAGCAACACACTATATATTTGGTTGTAGCTGATCACTTTAGACTAATGTGGCCCTTCTGCCACTACACACCTCTTCATTCTCATACATGACCCTGCGTGAAGAGAAAGGTGATGGCTCCGGTTTCCCAAAGTCACAGACGTCTTTCAGTGAGTGGGCAGCCCCTTCCTCTTCCTCCTCCTCGGGGGAATGGTCCTCGGCGCCTTCGTCGTCTTCCGTCGTCACACGCTCCAGGATGGAATGGACCGCAGTGGGGTTCATCTTCAGCACAACTCTGTGAGACAGAACAGTAAGAGACTAAATAAACACAGTTTCCAGGATGACCCCCAGGGGTTCTTGCTCGTGCTCCGGCGGACATACAAGAGTTTGAGAATTTCCTCATCTAGTGCGGACTACAGTATGCTGGTAGTGGTACTGACCTTGGCCAGTCAAATTTGCCGCTGTCGGATGTTGTCATGTCTCCGTCCATGCTGTGGGACACCCTGAGGAACCTGGCCGCTGGCTGGTCCTGCTCCTCCTGGAACTTCCCTGTGAAAAACCGGGGCGAAAACAGGTATTCAGATTAAAGGCTTAGGACCCAGGGATTAGATTGTGTGGAACCTTTTTGTGTTCTGGGGTCACTTACCAACAAGTTCCCTGAAAGTGAGCTCCATCTTGGTCTGCTCTGGAGAGCTGCCTCCCATGAACTCTGTCTTCATCTCCAGGTCCTCCAGCTGGAGGTAGAGCACCTCCTTCTGCAAGGACTTCTTGAACCAGGGACCCCTCTCCTGATCGGAGCGCAGGTCTGGAATGGGAAAACGGATGACCAGGCACAGCACTGGGGCGTTGACGGTCAGCGATACGTGGCAGTTGGCTGGGGTACGGCTGTCATCAAGGAAAACCTCAGCAAAAGCCTTGTGCTGTCAAACGAGTTGAAAAAACACACATTTATAAGCCATGGAAATGCTTTAGTAAGCAATCTTAGACCAAGGTTTTCTGCTTCACCCCCAATCCCTTTTGGACACCTGATGGAAGGCCCAGCGGGACTGAAACATTACCTTATGGTTTAATAAAAATGTATTGGGGTGAACCTTGTGGGTTCTACACTTTGGTTTTCAGTGGAAGTTTACTTCAACCCAGCTTCCTACGAAGCCAATGTACGTATGACTGACGCCGCCTCTGGTTGTCCTCACCAGGCTGACATGTTTATTGTAGGACGTGTACATATGGGAGGCCATCATCTCCGTGGTGGCCAGCTTCTGAGGCTGCAGCAGTGAGTTGAGGCGGTCTACGATGCTGATGTCCAGCTCAGAGCGGACTGTGCCCAGCTCCACCTGGATCTCTGCCTTCCTGGGGATCGTACTGAGGCGCACCTGGCCACCCTGCACACAGCAACATGGGCGGTGGTGATGGATTTTTAAAACACAGGGAGCATGTTTGTTTGTGTTGTGTATTTGGAGTGCTGTGGTGTCATTAGTTGTACTAACAAGGGTTTTTACCTGAGGGCCTCTGCGCTCTGCCAGCTTATAGAGCAGATGTAGGCAGGTGGCAGGTGGAGCATCAGCACTGGCTGTGGTGTCAAATGTCAGGAGCTGAGGTGTGATAGATACAACAAGTGAGACGCACTCCTATAAGGCATGCCAGGTGCATCTTGGTTATATTTGCATTGTTCAACAGGCCAAAGCTGAGTGCCATGTCATGTGTGCTAGTGTCAGATTTAAAGCGCTAACCTCAGTGTATTGAACTCCTCTTTGGAAGCCTCCGCTGAGGGCTTCAGAAGGGAAGAGACACTCCAGCAGCTCCATCTGGCCTAGGGAGACGTCAGTGCTGAAAGTCCGCAGGGTAGAGCCCTGACAGTGTTCATAGCTTATCTTCAGACCCTGGCCCACAAATCTTAAGAGATGGGGAGGCCTGGGTCAGTTTGACATTTATAAACATGTCGACCTGCAAACCTGCTCTCCAGTGTGAATATTTTGGAGAATACCAAATAGACTGAGGAGACTCATTATAATATTGTGTATGCAGAGTAGAGCTTGCTTGCGTTCCCAACTGGTGTAGTCAGATATCTTGTCTGTTGCCATCTATATCTTTGTCAATACAAACGAATGACTAAATCTTGGACCTTGGCCTGTGCTGTGGAGCTTTGACTGATTTGATTAACAGGTGCCAACAATAACAGTGCAGGTCCTTAGCCGACTGTCAACCTATCCACCAAGGTCGAGCCAAATCTGATAAGAAACCTGCGAGTTATCACTGTGATGGACAAACACACAGACAGTAGTTACACACAAGTAGTTAAACTAAAACTATCCCCTTCATGCCTGGGTGTAATAATAGAATCATCCCATCTCCATCCCACAATCCTTATCAGATTGTTAATAGTAACCCTCTAGATTAAGAACTAGTGATAAATAAATGAGCACCTGAGGTGGTCATGAGGGCAAGCCTGGTCAAACACCGTTCGAGACTGGAGGAAAGCAGTCGGGGGGAGCTGGCCTGGCCCCAGCATGCTGAAGAAGTCTCTGGCCATGGGGGCCAGGGGGCTGGGAGCAGCATCTGGTGGGGGCAGCGGGTCGATGTGGAGGACTGAGATAGCCAGGCTACCCAGGGTCATCCTAAACACCAGCTCTGGCCTGGACTCATCCCCGTGGGCTTTGGATGGATGGGCTGAAACATAATGCAACATCAATAACGACACTCTATATAGATGGCACTGGATAAAAAATCCTTGACACTGTTGTGAAAACATATGGGACAACAAATGTCAACATCTCAGTATCAATATCGCATGGTTATGGGAGTGTGTTTGTTCATTTGCTTACAAGTCTGTCTCTGAAGCTTCTGTGGCAGTTGTGAATCCCGTGACTGGAAAGGGGTTTCCTGGCTGGGCTTTTCTCTCTGTCGCGGCACATCCAGATAGTCATCCCAGAGAGCCTAGAAGAACGCAGACATAAACACCAAGGGAGGTTTCTGCAATGTTTTCATGCCAGGATGCCATACTACATACACTATAGAACAAGAACCCCATTTTAGATTATTCTGGCACACAGAGCGCATTCTGAGAAAGTATATACAGAATACTATTTACTATAGGTGTGGAGATAAACGGCGAGACACAGCAGATTTTTACAAAGTTGTGGTGAGTTTTCTTGTTAGACTTTCTCATCAGCTTATGTATAATATTATAACATCAAGTAGGTGTGGTTGGTGTGTAATTGCCTGCTGCGAATTTGAGAAAATATGAGCAAACTCTTAAGTACATAAAGAAATTGTGTGACATTTTCTGTGGCCCAGATATATGCACTAGCTGCGACCAGGATACACCCTGGAACTTCATCAAGGACACTTGAGGGTCCCCGTGGACCCTGCCTTGGGTACCACTGAGGTAGACCACCATACTATTCAACGGACAAGTGGCGAGGAAGACGGCACTTACAGGTGCATTGCCAGAGGGAGACTCTCCTGGGGAGGCGGAGTAGTTGCTGTTGAGTGACAGGTCCAGGTCGACGGTGGGCGGTTCCCCAAGAGGAGGGAGGGACGACAAACTGTGAGACATGTCCATGTCAGCCATGGAGAAGAACACATCCTCTGCACCAATCACAGACAAGGTAAAAAAAAATAATCAATCAATAAATAAATAAATACATATGTAAAAAAACAACACCACAACACTAATTTGCAGATAGATTTAGTTATGAGTTATTGATTTTTAGGAAATACATAGGGATAAAGGGGTGATATTTCAATCCAACCTCGACTAGACACAGTTCTGGTAGTCTGGCTCTCAAATAGGTCGGGGTCTGCTCCAGGGATAGTAGAGTCCTTCTTCAGACAGCGGTTCAGTTCCATGTGGAGACGATACTCGTCTTCTTGCTGCATGGGCCGACTCTTCCGGTCCTTGGCCCATTCCTGTGCTCCTTCACACACAACCCCCCCCCCCGAAAAAAGAGATGCTCTATTCACTTTATTTCTCAATGACTCAATTCTTGGCTATAGGCCTATCTTGTTCAAACACTAGCTAAATCATTCCTGGAAAGACAGGGTGGGGAAATTGACCGTTTCTATAGGGGGCATTTTTCAACACTCAAAACTGATTTGTGTGTGTGTGTGTGTGTGTGTGTGGGGGGGGGGTATTTCCCACTGAGCCCCTTAATATTGACAGAAGACAAAACTACCTGCTCCTGAAAAAGCTCCAAACATGTCCAGCAGAAGATGAACTTGCCGTGGGGATAATAAAATGATCATTGTATCAATTTGACCATCCACATCCAACTGAAAAACAAAGCGAGTACACAATTATATTTTATCAGCAATCGAGTGCAATTCTCCCAAAGGCACTGTGCTCAACAAGAAAATCAGCAATTGCAGCTTACCTTTGCTCCAGGCATAGCTAGGTTCTGTTTCAGAGTGAGGGACAGCTCAATTTTGCCACTGAGACCGCCAATCTGCATAGGTTCAAAGGGTGTAGCAGTGGACACTGGCTCTGTGAACTGGGGATGAGGCTCACATATTATTTTGGGATTCCAGCTGGGGGAGAGCTTGGCCTCAGTCTCCTGGAGAAGGGAGAGGGACAGGTAAGTAAAGTGCAGAATAAAATAACCTCTCTCTCTCTCTCTCATCAAAACCTTCAGACACTCACTGCTGGCGTGGGTGAGGATTTGAAACCAGCACGGGCCGCCTCTGAGAACTCATCCCAGAAGACGGAGACTCCCTCCATCTGCAGGTTTTTATGTGCGAATGTGGTAGGCTGGTGCACATTTACACTGGAGCTCTCCTCCCCCGTTTCATCACAGTAGACAATCCTGAACACGACAAAAAAAAAGAAGCCTGAAAAGAAGCTAAGATAATATTGCATAATGATGAGTGACCAATAAGTGAGCCAGTGGCCCTCTAATTGTCCCAACTTACTTGTTGATTCGAATCTCAAGAGCAATTCCAGTTTTGGAATTTTCTGGAACATGCTCAATTCTAAGAACTGTATCCAAAAATGTCACCTTGACTCTTCTCAGAACTGAAAAGAGAAGAAATTATACTGACTTTAAGGCAGGCCTAATTTATACCTGTTTATGTGTAAGCTCATTGAACAGACATAATGTACCTGTCTCTATGGTTTCTGCAAACTTCTCCAAGCCCTCAAATGGTTGGAAACTCTCCCCCAAGTCATCAGTAAGTCTCTGGCTCAGACATTCTTTGGCGAGCTGCATGCTGCTCGTCATGAAGCTGGACCAGTACATGGGTTCCATGCCAGACGCTAGGAAGACAGATCATAGTAAACATCCAACTGTTAACAGAAGGCAACACTGCAAACCAACATACATCTAATTTCATAGAGTATTGGGCAAACATATGTGTGTTAAAAGGACCATACCGGTCTAATTTTGACTTCGCCATTACCAGAGATTGTCCCTGTCTTTAACTAATTTTGTGTTCATAAGTGTATATGGTGTGTGTTTTAGCAGATCTCAGCCTACCTTACCACATGCCATTCACACTGCCACTGATGTTGAAAAGGGGTGGCAAATACTCTGTGAGACTTGAAAGTAGTTTGAAAGTCACTAGGCACAGGTGAAAACCACTGGGTTGTATAGTTTCAGTAATGTAACTATATTAATGTATTACCACTTGATAACTCTGGTGATATGTTGGCTCTCACTGCTTATATACACGTGTGGTTTGTGGTGGCCACTATGGGGTAGGGTATTGTTATGTAGCATCTGCAGTGTCAATACCTGAAGCTTGCATCAAAGGGGCATGGGTCTGAGGCATGACTGGCCACTACTGTCATTTGATGATAATCACCTGTTATTTGATTTCAGTCACCTGTTTGCTTATGAAGATGTCTGCATTGATGATGAAATGGAATGCTACTAACAAGAGAAACATTTTTGCATTCTCTGACAAATGTATAACTCTGTAACTTCATCAGCCATACCAAATGTGTCTAGAAAAAACAAAGAGGGAATATGGAATCTCCTTACCCATCCTTGGCCTGGGCCTGAACACCATCTCCATCCCCTTGACCTCCAGGGCACAGTTTTCTTGCAGCAGTGCAGCCCATGGTACGGTTAGAGAAATTGTCTGAATAAAACCCTCTATAACCTCAAATGGGGCATCTGCTGTCTCTAGGAGCTCATTCAGTGACTGAGGACAGAGAAAGGTTACTCAGGCCTTCTTCAATACACATAATGCATTTATGTCATCTTAATTAATCTGCTGTACTTTGAGTTGGAAATTAAACACTACTTACCCATTTGTCCAAGGGCACTTGTGCAAGTGATCCAGTTCCTTGATAGAGGTCTAAGCTGAGCTGATCCAAACTCAGCTTCTCCTGCAGAAAGTTGCCCAAGTACCGATGCAGGAGGTATCTGCAAGCCCGCTTTTTAATGGACTCCGAAAATGGCCAGGGCATCTTCACTGAATGAATGTACTCAGTGAATAATTAAACAATATATCTCTTGAAAATCTGGACCAAGAATGATATAGATAACCTAATGGCTATGAATTTATATGTGATTGTATTGCTCTGTCATCCCATCTGCTTCAAGAAGTCCAGAAAAGTCAAGTCAAACATCCTTCATATCCCAAGACCTGGGACAGTCCGAAAGATGTGTTGAAACTTAAAGATATGGGTGGCAATTGGTCCGAATCCAGTTTGCTGCGCCTACAGAAACAAGACAAATATGGTGAGTCTTTCTGTGATTTGAGACATCACCGAGGTCCTCGGTGAGGAGACACTTACCCAAAATGTTTTGTTTTAGACAAAGCCTATTCCTTGCATATGTCTGCAGGGATATATTTTATTATAACACATACAATAGATACAGTCGGCGTTATTGACAACCAGCACTGTTGTCATTATTTGGGTGTCAGCTAGCGAAACACACTTGTACATCATGCCACGCAAGCTAGCTAATCATTAGCTAGTCTACCCAACATAGCTGTTATAATAATAAAGAGGCAAACTGGTGTTCGGACTGCTGTTGGCTAAACAAAGGCTTGGCACGCTAACGTTAACTAGCAAGTTAGCGGCTAACGCTAGTGGCGCTAGCTAGCCAGCTAGCTAATCCACTCCAACCACCTACTTCACGCCACTGCCCGATATTAGTGAGCTTCAACATTAGCTGGGCTTGGGGTTAGCTAGCCCACTGAGGCTACTGGTAGCTAGCATGCTAACTAACGTTAGCTGGAAGTAACCGAAAAGGTTACATATCTTAAATAAATTAGCTACTACTATGTTGGATGTTGATTAACTGAGAATAAGCAAATACTTATTAGAATTGTGTAACGTGCTTATCAGTTCTTAGTGAAGACATGTCAAAGTATTGCTTCATCTCACCCTCTGCATGAGTTGTTTACAAACACTTTCATGACTCCGCACCGATTTGATGCTACCACGTTCCGCTGGCTGCGCGTAGGGGTGAATAAAAAAGGAGTAGACAATAATGTCATCACATAGCGGAAATGTGTTGTTCGTGGACCACTACTGGTACCAACTATTCAAACACCAACGAAACACCATATAAATACACATACCATATAGCTAGTTAAATTGAGTGCAACCCGTAAACTGAACATATGCAATCGCTGTGCTACTCCCTACTCCACACACTTGACTCATCCTTGTGCATGAGACGCCCTGGTAACGTTACTACGCATGAGCCGGAAGCATACAACCACTGAGGAGGTGAGAGAAAAGGGAGCATAATCTGCTAGAAAATCACATTTACAGTTTTTTAGCCACGATATAGCTGATTCAATTTCAGCTTTTCGTGCTGAATAAACTGCATTTTACCTTTTGCAATTATAACGAATGGGGATTAGATAGATTTGGGGAGGTTTGCGGCCTAGCTACATGGAATTGTGTTTGTTGGCTAACGCTAACCATGGCATGGGTTTTCGTATTTGACGCTAGCTAACTGTTGTTAGCTTGCTAAATTAACTATAATCAAGAATGACAACTGCGGTCTGCATACTTTGATCTACCGATAGCTGTTGCTAGCTAACAAGCGGGGGACAGTTTAGGGTGTGGTGAGCCCCTGATTTACATCACTCACACAGCCAGTTGTCTTGATTGGACGGAGAGAGTTAGCTATGTAAAGTTACTGAAAAAGTAAAGTCCGTTATTGATTACCACTGGATCCATGTCTCTGAATCAATATGCTGAACGATGATAAAATAGAAATCGTTAAGCAGCCTAATGTCTATGACTTTGTATTCACGGTTGACAGCTAACGTTGACCACCAAAAAAATTATTTCACAGAGCTGGTAAGCAGTGTTTGTTTTGTAAGTTGTGCTGTTCTCTTTTGCTTATAGTATATATAACAGGCACGATTAGGGATAACATTACTGGTATTGGATATTGGGCCGATACTAGGTTTAAATAGGGTTTGGGTATCACTGAACTCCCCCAATATTAAAATCCAATACAAAGAGACACATAAAATGTGAGAAATAAAAGCAAATCAACTTGATTTTCTATCTTCTTTCACACAAAGAAGAATGTTAAAGGAAAAAATTCCACCATAAAACTGAATTTGCACGGTAAATTCCAATGATTTCGTACAGTTAAGTCATAGACAACTATCTGCCTGGAAACCAGATTATCAAGACTTGAATTTGCGATGTCATCCAGTGACCCTTTTTTGAGTTTGTCTATTGACAATTAATTAGTGACAGACTGGGCTCATAAAATGCTTGTTTTAGATATTACATCCAAACGAGTTTTATTTAAATGTAGGGCCTCCAGCTCTTCATCAGAAAATGTATCCATATCCCAGTAAAATCACCATGGGTACTGTTGCAGTGTCCCAGGAGTTCCGATATTCACGTGTCTTTGGAACAGCTCTAGAATTTTTCTCTTGATGATGACATCACCAGAGTCTTGTCTCTCTATTGTTCAGCTTGAGAGTTCATATTCACAAATATAAATTCAGCTGTACAATATCATAGAAATGGCGAGTTCTACTTTAGGGTAGATTTTCCCTTTAAGATCTCTCTAATGGAGAAAAATTGATTATATCCCTATATAACACCACATTTTTGGTCTAAGCCTTTATTCTGGAAAAGTAACGGACTAGATAAGTACACCCTATTGGACAATATTCAAAGTTTGGTCCTCTGAATGAGTATCGGCACTAAAACTAGTATCAGGGCATCCCTAGACAAGATTCTAGGCAGGCAGTGAGTGACTTATTACTAATATTGTTCCTCTGTGATATAGGGGATGGAGGTAGACTGCCCGCCAGAGGACTCTATTGTCTCCTCATTTGACGACTGTGTTGAGCTTGGAGACGTCAAGGACATGAGGTTGGAGGCAGAGGCAGTGGTCAACGACGTACTATTTGCCGTTGCTGAAATGTACGTTTCACAAAGTCTTGACAGTGCGTTGGATGTGGCATATATAAACGTGGAAACTAGAGAGGGCAATCGCTACTGCCTTGAGCTCACAGAGGCAGGACTAAGGGTGAGACATGCCAAGACAATTTTTTATTAATATTATTATTATTATTATTATAAAAATTTGTTTTACTTCTGCACATGCTTGCCCAAATAAGTGTGTACTATATCACACCTATTTACTTTTCTACCCTAACAGGTGGTGGGTTATGCCTTTGATCAAGTGGATGAGGATTTGAGCACCCAGTATCACGAGACTGTTTATTCACTTCTGGACACCCTCAGTCCAGGCTACAGAGAAGCCTTTGGGAATGCATTGCTACAGCGATTGGAGAGGCTGAAGCAAAATGGACAATAAAGGTTGAAAACGCTACAAGTTGTAGAAGTGAGGTAGGGGTTGTTGATTGATATGAGCCGATGGCAACTTAATCTGGTCAAATATTAAAAGCCTATTGCCTGATGTCCACCTGGCTGACTACTACAGAGTAGTACCTTGCCCTAAGGTCACCCTAGTTTTTATTTGTTTTGGGGGTTTTATATATATTATGTAATGTATCAATATTGTTTTGGATTGATTTGTATGGTTCTGCTGATTGCCATATTGGCTTTAACTTTGGAATGAGCTGTCCATTTTCAATAGCTTTTGTGCTCATCAAAATTATCTGAGAAATAAGGAGGCAGTCAACTTCTCTGCTGGACTATAACCCTGCTTTACCTCTTTTCTCTGTTGCACTAAGTCTGTTACATTATCAATATGTGTGCTGTCATCTGCAGATATATGCCCATTGGTATATTCAAGCACTTTACATCAGCAGGTACATGTCTCATTGAAAGAACCAAAGGAGATTAATTGATCTAGGTGAGATTCATTGTCAAATACACCCCCTTCCGTACCGTTTTCTTATTTATATTAATTGCCTTAACTATTGACCACTGTGCTCTCTGGTCAGGAAAAGTACAATAATCTTTTTTTTCTGGTATTATAGATGGTAAAGGTTTTTTTGTGGTTATTACCTGATATTTCATATAGCCACTTTGCTGGTACCTGGCTGTATATGTGATATGAAGTTAGCGTAGCATTACATAATACAGCTGGGAACCAGCAAATAGCCACTGTGACTATGTTGAACTTAATCTATGTAGAATTACAGCCACTTTGATACAGAATTAGAGAATAAAATCATTAGAAAAGCACTGCTTTTGTCCTATGAGCAACCATCATTTGACATCAAAATACCCAGTGTCAAACTACTCATAGTAGCAGTTTATATTCTACTGTATCTTTTGGAAGGTTAACAATTTCCTAGATGGATAAGCTATGTGAAAAGTTGCTATATAGACTTCCTGATATCCTAGTTTCTGCTTCTTGTGATCGTGCCCCATGCACTGCATCTCAGTGAGTTAACATTTTGGCTATGTAAATGAAGATGACAGAGGTTAAATACACTTCTTGTGGGCTTTCAAAATTTGGGTTCATTGTTCAAAAGCACAGTCTTTGTGAGTTCCATAAGTATTCCTCATTTAAAGTTGAAGATGTTGGACCAAAGTTAAGTGTCTATTGTACTTGTGACCTGCTCATGAGTCTATTGCAGTGTAAAGACCTTTCCAGAAAACCAGTTTATCCTGCATTTATGCCGCTATTTGTACTGTTACTCCTTGCTGCTGGCTTTTGCTCAGACAAATAAAAAAATCTCAAAAAGTTTGTCTCAATTTCTTTAACACAGTTACCCATTTCTGTTGTGAGTACATGCATCAGTTCAAGATGAATGAGATCACTCCTGAATTAATTAAATGTGTATGTATATACAGTATGTTAATGAATTACCAGACCTACATGCATGTTTGTATGTAGGCCTTTTTTTCTTTGACCTATACATTCGAAATGTACATTTGTTTTCAAAAAACACTAAATAGTACTGTAAGTTGGCAATCACCATATTGTGCTTAATAAAAAAATATAGGCCCAACAGTGACAGCTAATCAAGTAGCCAATTTCCTCTCATACAAATGAGACCTAGATAAATGTTGTTTATTAGAATTAACTATTCATTTACAAAATCCAACTGATGCTGCTTGGCAGTGTTATTTCAGTATTATAAAGTACTTAATATTACAAGTTTAGTAAGGAGAAAAACAGTACATGCTTTTCTGACTACACAGCAGCCAGTTAAGAGAAGTACACCTAGAAAAGTAATGCAGTGGAATGTAGTTCCCAAGCCATAGCCAGTCACAGGAACAGTAATCTTAATTTCACATCCAAAATTGGTACATCATTGAACACTCTTGGGCAGATCATATTGTGCAAGAATAAGCCCAGTGTTTTGGTAAACACTGACCCGCAGAATTCTAAATGGCTGCAAAGAAAATGAAAACTTTGCAAACCAGTGACAACACAAAAAGCTATAACTCTTAAAACCAGGTGAAACAATACATAAAACGTGACATCATTGATAATTTCCAATACATTTTAGGCATTTTCTTTTTACATTTGAATCCCTTTTAAAAAGAAAAAAATCTAGGCGGTAGATGTACTGTTGATGGCTCAGCTCACAATCTGAACTGGGAACTTGATACAGAACAAGTCTTTGTTGTTGTCATCTCTCAGTTCCCACTCCACAACCAGCTTTATCTGCAAATAGTAGAGAAAAGGCCAATGAACACACCACACAATGTTTCATTTAGTTAAAAGAGGTAGTGGAAGTAAGCAAAAGAGAAATGATACATCACCCTCCCCTAAGTCAGCTGCATCAAATCTTGCTGACATTTACACCTTTACTGTCAAACATGCTCGATTTAACATGACTTAGTAACCGTCACAATGCTTCACTTATATTTACAAGAGGAAGTGGAAGTTAGCAAAATAGAAACAATACATCCACACCCTCCCCCCAGTCAGCTGCATGACGTCTTGCTGATATTTTACTTCAAAGGATAAGGCCAGAGTGATTAAATTTTTTTCTTACTGTCAATATAACCAACAAAAAAAGACCAGAACCTACAATGCATTTCTCCTATTTACAAGTATGGTCCATCTAACAAACACCAGATTATAGCTCATCCAGAAGTCATAGAACTCTATTGTTGAAACACATCAGTCAGAGCTGTGTCACTTTGGCCAGTATAATTCACCATTGTGATGAACGTGGGCATTGTACCTTTTCCTAGACTCGAGTGTAATGCGCAAGCCTAGGAACTATGATGTTCAGTTTACGACTATACTTCGATAGAGCTTGTTGCCTTTTGAAGTAAATTTTGTGATAACTACAATGCCCCTGTCTTTCATGATAATACATTATGATATTTGAAACTGGAAATATGTGTGTGAGCTGTATTTAATGACTTGAGCATACAACGGGCACATATGGCTTCCTGGTTGAGAGCTCCTAAGGGTAGGGGAGAGTAGAAAAAGTACTGAGTAGAAGAAATGCATAGCAGATTTTGGTATTTTCATAGGCTATGTTGACAATAAGAAAAAATAAAGTTACACTGGCCTTATCCTTAGCACAATTTTGTAACCGTCAACCTAAATGCATGTTCTTGCAATCTGCTACTGGCTGATTTTTGTGCCAGCTGATGTCATCACACATCCAATTCACAGGTACCTACATCACCTGGCACCAAAATGGCAATAGCATGCATTTAACCATTAGATGGCAGTCTCAATGGATTTATTTGTGGCGTTTAGTTGCTCTTTAACACTATTCAATAACTGTTCATTCACCAACACAAGGATGTTGGCCTAGGTGTCAAAATGCCAAAGTAAAATATTGCTGAAGACATAATACTTTCTCTCATCATTAGTTACTTACTGCGGGGTACTCCTTCTTGACAGGCAGTGCATTCACATAGTGATAGCACTTCTGCACCTGGATGGGGCACTCAATACCAGACCGACAGCCATCTTCAATGGGGATGGGGAAGGGAACAGGGAGTCCAGCAATTAATCCGTGAACCACTGCTTTGCTTGTGTTGCTCTGCACATCTAAAAAAAAAAAAAAAAAAAAAAAAAAAAAGGGGGGGGGGAAACAAAAAAAAAAAAA
>OMKL01064083.1:0-22007 GCA_900302295.1 Parasudis fraserbrunneri | reverse complement strand
CTCCACCAAAAAAAAAAAAAAAAAAAAAAGCAAGAAAAAAAGAGGAGGGGGAACCAGACATGACAATCTGCTAAAGGTATTGAATGTTTGCCTTGATGAACAGATATTTCTGAATAATACACTTACTGCTGTTGAAAGTCACATTGACGCTGTAGGACTGTCCTTTATGTAGCTGGCATGGTTGTGTAGGGCAAGGGTCAATATCAACCATGGACACCTTGCCAACTGAAGATCCTAGAGAGTTCAATTAGATGGCTGATGTCATACATTTCATGGTTACATTTTATATAAAAGTGTACTGATATCACTGCCAAGTCACTTATGCAATATAATTACAGAAATAAAATGCAACCATCGCCGTTACAAGCAGTATCTTAATGAACTGTGATAGCCCATTATGGTTTGGTTGTCAAAATGTTGAATTATGTGCATTCTGTGCTAGAATTCTAGAGTGTAACCAGCATTCATTTTCCTCTGGTATGACCCAACCTTAAAGGTAGAATCTGTAATGCTGTCAAACAGCAACCTCTAGACAAAAGAGCTCTGCTTAGTATTGCACTCTGTTTTGGTCTGATATGTGGGTTGGAGTTGAGTGGAGATAGGGGATGGTTCAGGCTCTGCCAAGAAGTCTGGAGAAATTCACAGTATAAAATGCTAGGGCCATAACTAAATATATAAATAATTATTTAATAAAATGCTTAAATAAATAATTGTATGATTAAATGCCTAATTGTCACCATAAATAACACATTAAATGAGACATTAAATATATAAATAACACATGTATTTGGGTATTTTTTCATTTTTATATTTACACATTTGTATATTTATTCATTCATACATGAATTAATTTATTTACTTACTCACACATTTATTTATACTTTTATTAAGTTGGCTTAACAACACATGGCATGGCTATTATCAACTTTTAAGCTACAGTAGAGCCTTCCAACTTGCTTTACAAGTTAGGACACGGCCAACTAATGAATTTTGATGCCAGACCCAGATGCCACAGACCCAGCAGGCTCAACCAGTTGATCGAGCTCTCTTTGATCGAGCTGTGAACTGCCATGGCGATTGACTGTGGATTTCAATCAAATGGTCAATTTTGTAATTGAGATGAACAACTTTTGAAACTAATGAAAATGATGACGAGTTACCAGTTTGTGTGCGAGTGAATACATGCAGGTCTCCAGACGTCTACCCACTCAACTCCAACCCACATAAACCAAAAAAAAATAAAAAAAGTACACAAAGTGCAGTACAAAAGGGGCTCTTTTGCCCAGAGGTAGCCGTTTGATGGAATTATAAATTCTACAATTAAAGATGTTCAATAGAAATTGTAGCACCATAAGCATCTATCCATTACTAGGTTAGACTTGCATCTTGGCCAATGAGATTTCCAACATGGTCAGCTGCTCATGGCAGCTTCAACAACAATAAGGAGCAGTGTTTCATAGAGGAACCAGTGTGTGCCTGCAGGTAGGCTTTTTAAGGAGCAGTAGTTTCTGCCATTGGGAGGTGCAAACATTGCAGAACAGGGTGATCCCTCTTAAAAATAATAACATTAATGTTAGGGTCAAACTACCAGTATAACCTATATGACATGTGGCTAGATCTTAAAAGTAGAATCTGTAATGTTGTCAAACAGCGACCTCTTGGAAGAAGAGCCCCTCTTGGTGTTTCGTTTACATTTCTTTGCTTTGATGTTCAGGTTGGATTTGAGTGGGTATAGGGGAGGCATTTGTATATGAAATAGCAACCCCTCCCATATAGCCATTCAAACCCACACATCAAACAAAAACAATGAAATGTAAACAAAGCACAGTACCAAGAGGGGCTCTTTTGCCTTGAGGTCGCTGTTTGATGGCATTACAGATTCTACCTTTAACATAAACGCATGGTGAGGGTGAAAAAAAACCTATTGGTGTTGATGGTTGATAATGAAAATCTGTACCACTATCAGTCGATTCGGAAAATAGTTTGATTCTGATATAGAGCTGCACAATTAATTGATTAATCGATTAGTTGTCAACTATTAAATTAATGGTCAACTATTTTGATAGTTGATTCATCGGTTTGAGTCATTATTTAAGAAAAAGAAAGTCACAATTCTCTGATCTCAGCTTCTTAAATGTGAATATTTTCAGTTCTGACAGTAAACTGAATATCTTTGGGTTGTGGACAAAACAAGACATTTGAAAACGTCGTCTTGTGCTTTGGGAAACAATGATCGACATTTTTCATCATTTCTGACATTTTATAAACCAAACAACTGATCGATTAATCGAAAGTAGCTGCTTCTGATCGTATAAATGCTCCATCAGTCTATCAGGTTGTAAAAAAGGTGACAGAGGCAAACTTAAACAATTAGTCTGAGAGGCCGTTCTTTTAAAATAGGAAAAGAATAAACGCAGGTTCGCGTGCTCGGTGTTCAAACGAGGAGTCACTCATACACTTTGGTTGATTGACTAATGAGATGGTATATACTTACCACAATCAATGTATTTTACCGGCTCCGCACATGTGAATGCCATCAAGGAGAACAAAACGATGGAGGCAGTTCGATAATCCATGGTTCAGTTGTGGGTCTGCAATTTGTTTCGAGCCTGGAATAAGGCAATACCTTTAACACGAATACATTTGGAGACAGATGGATTCTCCTAATAATGAGTCAGCCAAGAACGCTCAATCATATGACTTGTTTGTGTCCCCCGACTCCTATGAGTTCTACCAGTGTGAAGCAATTGGTAAGGTAAAAATATGTCAAAATCCCCGACAGTCTGTCCAAATGGTAAATAAACACACAAAACGGAGTTAAATAGTAGATATAGCTATAGCATAATTAATGTATACACTAATCCAACAAATAAAGTTAAGTACATAGCTACCTTTCACACGCTTCCGCTTCGAGTGCAGCTAGTTCTGGTTGACGAGCGCTTCTTATTTCCTTGCATCACGAGACAGGGTGAAGCTACGCCCTTCTTCTGTGGGTGAGTTCGATTTGTCAACCTATCGGATTGTTTTGTCAGCTTACTCGCTTTTTCCTTTTCCACTGACCTATGCAAGGGCTTTTTCGACCATCCACATGTCAGTCAGTAGGATGAATCGAACGTATTAATCGGGTTACGTACTGATTGACATTAGATGTAACGAATGGAATCGTTTTTCCCTTTCACTCCTACGCAGAAAGTTGGACGACGTTCCACTATCATCGTCGCTATTCCAGTCGTGGGGGCGGGGCAAACAGCATTTGTTATGGAAGATGTCATTCGTTAGAGGAGCAATGATAAGTGCGACAAAGACAAGAGCATGGAGCCTTTCTAGGTAAATTTAGTCTAAGACATTCAATGGAATGGCCATGTCAAAAACTGTAATTGGAATATAACATATTGAGCAGATTGTTCGGCTACAAAAATGTAGCTATGTGCTTGCCAACGTTAGCTAAACGTGATATAGCTAACGTTAGCTCAGAGTTGCTGTTGTTAGCTAACGCTTGCGAATGGGGACCAAGAAAGAGAAGCTCAGGGTCAGACCAAGCAAGTTAGCGTGCTATGTTTGCAGTACATGTTCAACTAACGTTACGTGGTCATTGGCCAGTCAATATGAGCACAGTGATGTATTGTATTGCCTGTAAGTTACCAATGGTCTGGTAATGTTTTTGTAGGGTCTCTTCTCTTCTCAACAATGTGGGCCAACCATTACAAAGGTGTCCTCAAAACCCACACCCTCTCCACATAACTGGACTTCACCGATTCAGCAGCATCTCAACCCAGGATATCCCAGTGGTGTCAAGTTCATCTGAAGATAAAGTGCACCTCAGTGAATCATGTGTTAAGGTCAAGACTTGCGCCCTCACATTCATTCTTTGTCTGAATGACTTGGGTTTGTCTAGTATTGGCATATTATACCTAAGGTTTTGGGCAGTTAAATCAAGATTTCCTTTCAGGAGCAAGCCTGTTCCAAGGTAGAAACAAGAAAACAAAACAAATCTGTGATGCCACCAAGCAACTCTTTTTGGAGTTTGTAGGGCTGAGAAATTAGGTAATCTATTGTGAGACTGCCTGTATCACTCAAAAGTCAGCTGTCCTGACATCTGAAGGACATTGAGTCATTTAGGAGCTGCATATGTCAAAAGCCAGTTTGTCCAGAACAATTTATTTGTGTATCATTGGTATTCAACATTAGTTTTCCTGACTCAAATGAACAAGCTGCTTCATTGACGATGTTTCACATTGTGAAACATGTGAAGGAACCCAGTCTAGTTTTCTTGATATGGTTACACATTCTGGTGCAGATCCTGCTGTAGTACCATTATTAAATAAAGTTAACGTGGGTGTAAAAGCTCAAACACATATTCTGTGTCCCTCTACAAAGTGCACCCCAAATACAATGTCAAATGGAGTAGCTGTGGAAAGCGTTGTTTTCTAAAGCATTGCTTGAAGACATCACAGATTAGACTCTTGGCTGTCTGGATTCTAACTCTTGAGATAGAGCTCATCTACACGCATATCGATTGAACTGTCCAAGAATATAGTATAATGTATGTGAATTGCAATTTCATGTGAGTTATAAATCTTACTGAAAAATAACATTTTTGGGTTCCACAAGTTATTGATTATGCTTAATGTTTCTGCCCTCATCCAGAGACTAGGAGAGATTATGGAGAAGGGCGAGTATCTGAGGATACACGTGGAGGGTGGAGGCTGCTCTGGGTTCCAGTACAAGTTTTCTGTTGATAGTAATAGGAACGAGGATGACAGGTAAATAATGTCTGTGACTGATTCTAGCTTTCAAGACTGTCATTATCGGCCATACCATTGTTACATTTAGACTCTAAAGCTCACAACACACCCTCCCCCTACACACACACACACACATACAAACACACAAATTCACCTCATCCTGTCCACCACTTACTATATATACTTGAATCCAGTGTTTGACATAATTTCAAAATCCACCCTAAAATAGATTTTACATATATTATTTCTATAATATTGAACCAGTACAACTCAGTTTCACTTTGTGAATATGAATAAGTCTCCTTAAGCTGAATACCAGAGAGATGATGTCATCAAGAGATAAATCCTGGAGCTGCTCCATGACATAGAATTATACAGAAGAACTGGAAGACGTGTGTCATGTTGCCCCGCCCATTGACTTAGAATGCTTTCAAAATGGCTGTGAAACTGCAGAGAGATAATGGTTTGCGTGTGTTGCCATTGTGGGCCCAAGTTCTCACAAACATGTTTGAGGTCGAGGTGGGGGATAGGGCCAGTGGGATGCAGGGTAGGGCAGTGATGGGAGACTAAGCAAATAGTATGAGGTAGGCACAGTTGCACAGTATAGCCATTCTGATTTTGGCCATTTAGCCTATAAAGTTATTATGCTATTCCTTAATCAATTCTGTAGTGTAGGTCACCAGCAGTGTTTCAACTTTTTTCTTGCAAATGTAAGCTATGCAGTATACTATAGTAGCAGCAAAGGATCTCCTGCTACTATTATCATACGCAACAATAAACAATCCCTCCGATGTGTTTGCAGCTAATATCCAAAGCGGCGGCGATGGAAATACAGAAGCCAATTGTCCTGCCATGTCATAAGCATTTATATAGCAGGTGGGATACAGTGGCCACATCCACCTACTGATCAGTTTGCAGTTGAGAAGTCAAGATCATGGGACTGAAGTACCCTAGAAACATTTGCATGGCAGGGAAAGTTTAGGCTACTAAAATGAGGGTATAGGTAGTGATAGTAAGCTATCAGTAGCATTGTTGATGCCGAATACCTCAGATGAGCAATAGCTTACACTACAATCTGAGCCAGCCTCCCCTCCCCAATGTTTGTGCACACTGTTGCCCTAACAAAACGTTGATTGGAGGCCTGCTCCATGCACAGTGTATAGTGGAACAACTCCCAGGACACTATGGCAAAACCCATGGTGATTTTACTGGGATATGGATAAATTTTCTGATTCAGAGCTGTATGCCCTACTCATTTGGATATAATAGGTCAAACAAAAATTCTACAAGCCCGCAAAGTCAGTCACTAATTCATTGTCAGTGGACCAACTCCAAAAAGTGTCACTTGATGACATCACAAATTCAAGTCCTAATGCTCTGATTTTCACCTTAGGCAGACAGTTGTCTATATTTATAGATATTGACTTAACTGAATGAAAATTCAGTTTTCACTTTAACCATCCCTCTCCCCTGTGTCTTCTTCTCCTCTCTCAGAGTGTTTGAGCAGGGAGGAGTAGGCGTTATTGTGGACCAAGACAGCTTGGAGTTTGTGAAAGGGGCCACCCTGGACTTCAGCCAGGAGCTGATCCGTTCCTCCTTCCAGGTGCTGAAGAACCCCCAAGCTGATCACGGCTGCTCCTGTGGCAGCTCCTTCTCCGTTAAGTTATGAGGACCCCCCATCTGCCCCTAACAGATATTAACTACAGTGATCCTTACATATCGCTGCCGGAGGGTGAAAACCTTGTTTCTCCAAAAGGGTAAACTTTTCAGGAATTGAGAAAAAAACAACGCAGTTTTCAGATTGATATCCATGTATTTCGGAAGTTATACATTGGATTTTGAATGGGTTTTATGGTCAGGGGAGTCATGAAACTTGCAGACAGCATAGCTAACCATGTAAACATGCATGTAAAAACACAGGAAAATCATTGTAACTGGAGATACAAGGTTTTAGCCCGACATCAGCAATATGACTATTTCCTGTTGTCATGTAGTGTCATGACATGTCACATGTCAAGTTATTCAGCAGTTCACCAATAATCAATTTAGTGACACCACAATCCGTAACACTGATAGAATACAGATAGTCTCCTGGAAAAGTGTGATTTGTTTAAATTTCAAATGATTGAATGATTGATTGAGTGAATGAAAGGTTGAGGTGTTGATGACTGTGCTTGGATCTCTGCCGTTTTGCAAAACAATGGCATTGTCTAATCAACATTCAGCACTGTTGTGATGTGAACAGAATAGTAATGTATTTATACTGAACAAAGACTGCTTTGAGGTGGTTTGTGTGGGTGAGTATTCAGTACCCATGAGTCTTTGTATGTAAAAACTGTAAATAGGCCATATGTATGAATAGTTGCTACTACATAAATTATAATACTATGAAAGTGCTCACAATATTACCTTGTTTGTCATGTTTGAAATCAAATGAGTGTGGTACACTTCAGATATCTGTGTTATATTTGTAAGTCCGGCCCTCAGATAATTTGCATAAATTACTGAACGTATGGTATCCAGCTGGTGTTGAGGTTATTTTGACATACAGAGGTAATTGCTGTGCTTTCTGATTATATCAGAATGATTAAAGCATAACCAGAAAGTGTTTTAATTCAGTCACTCTGTTTTAGTTCATTATTATTTGGTCAAGATTTTTGTTTTGTGGTCTTCACACTCAAATCTAGTTGAATCAGTCTGTAATATCAGTTTATAGTTGAAACAGAATTTCAGTTGCCTTTTTCATTTTTTATTAAAGTTTAATTTAAGAAACATCTCACAAAAAATATACAAAAGAATATCTACAAATGATATTTACATCGGTGTAATGTAAATTAAAATATGCAGCAAACATTTTTTCCCCTCAGTCTGTCTGTCTTAAAACAAGGAGAAACGTTTTGCACTTTTCCTATTTTCTCTCGATAAAACATTCCATTTAAGCTATACATCTGGTTACATAAAACATTAACTTACTCTTGAAAAAATAGTCACACTGTTTTCTCAACATATAAATTATTACACAATAATATTACACTGTAGCAGCACACTGAAAAGTGACCAAAGGAGAAATGCAACAGTGCATTGAAACATCAATTTACAGCTTTTTTTCCCTTTGTTTTCTGAGGATTTTGGTTGGACAGATTGTCTTTCAATAAGCCATGCACGCCCAAATCCTCAAACGGATACACACACATAAAATGTCAATGGGGGGGTTACTGCACAAGCTAAAAGATTGCTACACACATGGTTACACGCTGCTGAGGGAGTTTTGAGGGGTTGAACCAGTCACCAACACAATCACATTAATAACAAACCATCAGGGTAACACAGTGACCAGGTCGGGTGTACAGTGCATAGTATGCTTTGGCATGCTGACATCCAGAACATAACGGTGGATGTTACATTCAGGAGGAAGGCCACAGGAGTTCAAATAATATGTTAAAAAATAAATAAATACCCTATATGATTACAAAATGGAAAAAAATTCAAGAGAAATGACAATACAATTTTTCTTTTTCTTTTTTTTTTAACAAATCCAAACCTTCATCAGTTATTACACTCAGATTAAGGCTAATTCAGTTTGCTACATGTTTTTTTCCCCTTCAAAATGGCATTGTCAGTAACACAAACTCGCACCAAGTGGCAAAACTGCCATTTAGGACGTTTACACCGAAACACTCATACTGAAAAAAATCTTTCATCAAAATGATATGCAGAAGATAAAAGAGACGGTTTTCCAATGTTGACGCGGTGCTGTTAGAGTGATGTTTTACGGCAGCGGGGCTATAAGCCCTCCACCTCGTGTAGTAACAATCTGAGACTGATGCTATGCTTAAAATGAGACTTGGTGCTGTTAGAGTGATGTTTTACGGCAGCGGGGCTATGAGCCCTCCACCTCGTGTAGTAACAATCTGAGACTGATGCTATGCTTAAAATGAGACCTGCGCATCATGCGTGCACCTAGTTTAGAGGCAGTGAGTCAAGTCACCTCTCCCCTCATCTACTAGCTGCCAGATCTGTCTACTCCTCCGTGACATGCATCCCTCCCGCTGCGGGTTCTGCTCTCTGGGTAGCCATGCTGGGGAAAGCCCATGCAGCCCCAGGGACTCCTAGAGGTGGTGGTGGTGGGGTATCCAGGTGTGTTCCTCAGTGAGGGGCATGGACACACCTCCAGACAAACAGGCTATAGAGAGGATGGGGATGGGAGAACACATACAATTAACATGTGACAAGTCACGTGTCATTTGTAAAACATTATGATGCGGGCCGGAATCATACCTTCTGTCGTCCCCGCCGGCGCTAATGACAAAGCGATCTCCACTTGTGAAGCGTATATTAGTCAAATGGGCTGAGTGGCCCAGAAAGCGTTTGTGTTTGGCCTATAGGAGACAAGAGGTGCATCATCAGAGTGGTCTTCTTCAGACTAAAATCAACAGATGTACGTGTCACGTGGCACTTTGATTACGTGAGCCTAGTCATGGTGTATTGCAGGCTTACTAATATATTACATGTACACAACAAGAATATGGCTATTAAATGTAGCTATGCACATTACATTAGTACCAACTGAAATGCACAATACGATCAGTTAACGTCAGTCATCTTTATTATGCACTTTTGTTAAGGGGCCAATACCAGAAATTTGTTTTATTTCAATAATGGAAAATGACACTAAACAACAGTCAGACACATGAACTCCTATAACAAGAATTATATTGGATGCACATTGGTAGGGCCTCGTATGATCCCTTTTTTATGTCAATAAAAAAAATTACAAACTCATTTCAGACTACTGTGAATGGAAAAATGACACATTCATAGTGATCTTACAGTAAGTACAGTAATTATTTTATTCAAAAGTGCAGCCAAAAATTCACACAAGATCAATCAAAACCATACATGAAATAGTAATAATCACAGAATTATTATACTTACAAACTTCTCTGGGCATGGGAAGTCAAACAGCTTGACCATTCCAAAGTCATCGCCTGTGACAATGTTGAGGCCGGAGTGGGACACACAAGCACAGGTGACATCTGCTTTGTCAGTGTTGCGGGACCAGATACCTACAACCTCATCCCCAAGAACACTGAACGGAAAGACAGAGAGAGGGGTTACATTTGTGAGGGGCGGTAGATCTAAGATGCCAGAATCTACTGTTGAGCCCCCTGGAGGTGTCGTGGACCTAACTCAACGAAACACCTGTGATGGGAGAAGCCCACTTGATTACCCCAGTGACGTACCCACACTCACATGTACTATGTACTCACTCTAGTCTGTGGCACAAGGGATAATTATATCTGATGCTGTGTATTGGTACAGTCAATATCAGTCATCATTTGGTGCTGGGGTTCAATGTTTAAGTATGACCTTTACATTACTTTAATATATTCACTGTAGGGTTGAGAAATGAGATCATCTTGTGTGAGTCAGCCTGCAAGTCAGTTACCCTATCTGAAGGACATTAAGTTGTTTAGGAATTGTGTATGTCATAAGCCACTTTGTCCATAATAATTTATTTCTGTATCATTAGTATCAGAAATATTCTGTCCCACTTCAGATTAATGTAGTTGTCCTCATAAGCCTGACCCAGCTGCCACTCATGATGACTTACGATGTAAGCGGATAGAGATTTTGTTGAAGAACAACATACCTTGACTAAAAGAAACCTGACTCGACCTGTGGTCCAACTGTCCATCTAATCCTTGACTGCCACATCTGATTCATTAGGCTTTCCAGCTGTTTAGATGCCTCTGAGGCCATTTTTCTAACTGGGTTCCAAAACCTCAAAAGAATCCACAGATCTACATTCAGATCAATAAGCCTATGTCAGTCCTTACATAAAAGGCAGCTAAACACGAGCTTTACACGATTTCTGTTCTGAGCCTGTAAAAGATTTGTAAACACTGGAGTAAAAAGGCCTGTATTTACTGTTATGATGGGCTAAACAAGTTCCAAAAATTACATTTTCCATCTAAAAGTCAAACTCTTCAAGAAAATGCTTGAATATACCAAAAGAGTAGGTAGTCAAATACATTCTGGATTGTAGCTTTAAAGATGTGTTAACGTAAGATTTTTTTATCATTTAAAATGAGGACCATGTAGACAATAACAGGACATGGAATAAGCATGTAATTTAGTTTAATTTAGTAATTTAGTGTAATTTGAGTCTACAAGGTCCTCATTCCATTGGGCTGGCAACGAGGAGTTTGTAGACAAAAGCAGTAAAATGCTGCTTATTCCACATAGTTTTACATGGTTGAGTCTACACCATCCTCATTTCAAATGAACGGAAATCTTTTACACAGCCTCTTCACCTTGTCCATGTAGCCCAGGTAATCCTGTCAATGTGGACCTGCTCTGTGACCTGCTTCCCAGATGGCACCTCATACACTAGCCGTTTGTAAGCACCTGTGGATATCTGTTCAAGGCAAAGACAGTAGAGGTTACAGTTACATGAGAGCCCTGTAGAGGGTACAGTTACATTAGAGCCCTGTAGACGTTACAGTTACATTAGAGCCCTGTAGAGGTTACGGTTACATTAGAGCCATGTAGAGGTCACAGTTACATTAGAGCCCTGTAGAGGTCACAGTTACATTAGAGCCCTGTAGAGGTTACAGTTACATTAGAGCCCTGTAGAGGTTACAGTTACATTAGAGCCCTGTAGAGGTTACAGTTACATTAGAGCCCTGTAGAGGTTACAGTTACATTAGAGCCCTGTAGAGGTTACAGTTACATTAGAGCCCTGTAGAGGTTACAGTTACATCAGAGCCCTGTAGAGGTTACAGTTACATTAGAGCCCTGTAGAGGTCACAGTTACATTAGAGCCCTGTAGAGGTTACAGTTACATTAGAGCCCTGTAGAGGTTACAGTTACATTAGAGCCCTGTAGAGGTCACAGTTACATTAGAGCCCTGTAGAGGTTACAGTTACATTAGAGCCCTGTAGAGGTTACAGCTACATCAGAACCCTGTGCCAATAAACCCCCATATAACATGACCTCAAGTATGTTATTGCATTTATACAACATTATTTACATAATCCTTTAAAACATAAGTTTCACAAGGCCAAAGGTTTATTTTGGTTCACCAACAACAACAATTTGGTCGCTGTTGCTAAGCAATATACCAGTAAGGTACCAGTTCCTGTACTGCATTTGTACTCTTGGAATGTCTATCGTCTAATCACAATGCATGTTGAATGGCTCCACCAGATATCTGGCACATGATCTCTTAATAGAGAACTGATGTCCTTTTACATGGTGAAAACATCTCTCATGAGCAGGCCCAAATGTTATCTAATTTTATAAAACATCTGCAGTTTGTATTTAATTTTATCTATTTTTTGCTTGAAAGTGTACAATAGTCAAAAACCAACATTATGGTTTCAAGTACATAAAATCTAAATTTAACATGGTAAATCAAGCTAAAGAACTTGAAACGGGTTTCTCTAGTTTCATTGTGAACATATCTTCATGAGTCTTGTCTATACCTGGACATAGGTGCTGTCAGCAGAGAAATCCATCTGCATGACAAAGCTTGGAATGTCCCTGCAGCAATTGATACGGTTGAGCTGTGGCCCAAGAGTTAGATCATAGAAGTCCACTGCACACTCTGTAGAACCCACAGCCAGGTAGCGAGAATCTGGACTGAACCTGGGTAGGAAAAATGTGAGGTTAAAAGACTTAAATTAACCCAGATTTATGTAGGCCAAGTCTGAAGTATTCTACTAATGCTCTTAAATGAAGGCAACATCACAAAACAACATCTATCACATTTTTGTAGAGCCTTTGGCAAACGCTGCTCTGATATTTCCAGTTTGAGAAATCTGGATTTCAGGATTCAAAAACAACGTCATCAATCCTAGGGTGACAAATTACACCACATAGGGGGGAGGGTGGGAGCCGCCAGAGAGCCATTCCCCAACTGTTTTCAGTTTTCAAAAATATTGGCCTTGGATTGATGACGTCATTTGCTATCTGCTATTTCCAGCCCTTGGTACTGACACATCCATGACACATTACTGTGTAAGTTCGCTTAAGGCTTTACCAAATGAGACACATGTTGTGTTGTGGCTTTCTTTAAGTGAGATAGTGTTGCAGTCTTGTCTTGCAGGCTCCAGTGTTCCCAAACCCCCATACATATAGACTAGTTCCCTGGCCGTAAGCACACCCATCCATCTCCAAAGTGTCTCACCTAATATCCTGGATAGGGGAGCGGCGGTCTCTCTTTTTGCCCCAGATTTTGAGTGAGGCCACCAGAAGGATGATGAACTCTCCATTTTTCATGCCGATAGCCACCATGTCCCCCTCGGGGCTGTAGCTGACAGTACGTGCCGGATGGCCCAGGTTCACCTTATTCAGCATCTTCTGTTTTCCCACAAGGGCCATCACATAATTCAGCATTTCAGACAGTACAGACAGTACTTCACAGAGCACACCACTGGATTGAGGTCAGCTATTTTGAAAATTCCATTTTAACGATTAAAGGGCCTTCACACCTAGGACAAAGGCTATCAAGATAACTAGCTTAAAGTCTTTCTAAGTGTATAGAATGTATGTGTTCACCACAAGGACAATTATTTAACAGAACAAAATGTTTGTGTATATGCTCGAGAAACGATGTATCTTTACAATTAAAGTAACTGTTTATGGTTACAATGCAAGGTGTGATCGTGGCTTTGATGTTAATGTGCTAAAGAGAATAACAGAAATATTGTATGAAAGACACTTTGTCAGAATGAGTAGTTCATGGGAGTTGAAAGTGACAGTAGCCTACTGACCTTCTCTGGGATGTCCCACAGGCGTACAGTACCGTCCTCTGCAGCAGACAGGAACACATCCCGAGACGGGTGGGTGCCTACGCCCCAAATGGGACCATCCATATGTCCATTCACCAGGATGTTACATGCTGCATTCTTCTCCCCTACCTCAATGATCTCTGCGTTCCTGGTCCCCACTAAGATTTTACCCTGGAACAAGAACAAGCAAAATATGGTTCATACAACTTTTTAAAGGTAAAATTCAAGCACCTTCATCAAGCACCTTCTAGATGCAAAGTCAGAGCTTTTCCAGTACGGTTCAACATAGAATGTTATGACAAAATCTTAATGGTTGCCAATTCATTATTATGACAGTTGCCTACACCGGCATTTTCCAGCAGTTTATTCAAAATTCAAGCATATTCCTGACCACATTCAAATTCAAGCATTTTCATGGATTCCCTGCTCCTGTACAAATCCTACATGTGAACATTCCAAATAGGAACTCAATTAATCAACAGAACTGTACCGGCCATTTTACACCCTAACATCACATGACTTGCACCTGCAGCGGTTGTCTACCTTTCCCCTGCATACAGAACGAACACAGTCTATGATCTGTCCCGTCTCTAATCGGAAGGCCCTGCAGCGCTTCAGCTCCTGGTCCCACAGTTTCAGGGCACCTCCCTCCTTAGACCTGCAGGGGGCAGCAAACACACATCTACTTCAGAACTCCAAAGTGCTCAGTCGATCGTATTCTGAATGCCGAAAGTAATACAGAGTACACTACACTTGATTTAATTTTCGTGTAGCCAATATGTAAACGGTGAGAGCCAACAGTGGATATGAAACAGTATGGGCGGTACTCACGGTCTCTCCTTGCCTCCTGTGACGATGAGCCCGTCTCTCAGTGTGGTGTACATGGTGAACACAGGGCCTGTGTGGGCCTTGGCCACTATTCTTACTAGAATGTGTTCCTTCCACACACACACATCCCCACTAATGGTACCTGTAAATGTCAAGTTATTCTGAAAAGAAAACAAACCTGCACTAATCTAGTGGCCTATAAGAGAGCAGAGCAAGCAGTGCAAACATATACATTCAAGCATAATGATGGGCATGGTATGACATAGATATCATATTACAAGAGAAAAAGTAATATGTAAGAGCAATGGGCTTCATGTGAAATACTTAACATTTACCTACATTAAGATTAATCATAACTGGTACATTTCATACGCAGTGATAGTGACCATTATGCTGTATGAAATAAGGTATTGTATATCAGAATTTTAGCAAAAGAAAGTGACTTACAGCTCCAAATGCCACTGAGAGCATGGTCTGCATCCGGGCATCCTCTATGGAGCTCATCACACCTTTCTTGCTGAGTAAAGCCCGGCCGGCCAGTGTCCAGAAACGCACGTGTTTGATCCCCACAGACACAAAGTGGGTGTCTGAGTCGGGACGGAACTCGGCCACAAAGATCCTTTGGGTGTGACCCAAACGACTGGCCACTTTGGCACCTTGGAGAGAGAGTGTGATGGGAAAAAATTATTCTCTTGAAGTTCGCGATGATGATGCGACGTGTGAGCCAGAATTAGTGGGTATGATGGCATCTTCAAATATTCTTGTGGTGGAGATCAAGGATGTATGTTATTACATACAGGGTCATTTAGAAGTTGCTTTTATTCCAAATCTTTGTGAGATACGTACATGCATGTCACCAGTGGGATCTAAGGGTGGGATTGGCTATTTGCCATGTCCCTGGATCATGTAAGGGTTCAGGGTGTTGATGAAAGACACTGGCCTTGATGAAGGATAGAACCTGTGACCTTCCTGTCATGGGACAGTCTTGCTAACCAGGGGTGGAAAGTAGTTTTAGTACTTAATACTTTAGTAAAGTACTTTTACTAAATGAATTTAAGAATAGGTTTGAGGTACTCAGTATTTACATTTTAGTGGACTTTATACTTTATAACCAACTACAGTTTAAATGAAATATTAAACTTTTAACTCCATTATATTTATCTGAACCCTGCAGTTACTTGTTACTTTGAAGAAAAAAAAGTTTTGCATACAAAACATGTGAAAGATTAATTCACATTGAATTATACATTTTCAAAATTCAAGCCATAGACTTTTAAGAAGAAGTAATCAGAGCCAGCGTAAATGGACCACCAACCACATTAACAAAACCTTTAGAGGTCAATGCATCTCAAGAACTGAACACTACCAAGCACTGAAAGACAAGAATGTCATATACAGTATTCACTTTTACTTTTCATACTTAGCTGTATTTAATATCAAACACCTTTATAATTTGAAGTAGATGTTTGAATGGAGAACTTTTACTTTGACCACTACCAAAGCACATTTCTACATTTAGTTAAGAAAATGATTTGTGTACTGAAGTACTCCATACTTACTGAAGTAAATTTTAGAATGGAGAACTTTTGACTTTTAACAGAGCACTTCTCTATCAGGCTTTTTCTACTTTTTACTCAGAAAAAGATTTGTGTACACCGTCTCCAACCACCAGGTAAAAGTCAAAGCCTAAGTCTAAGGTAAGAGTCTGTATCACGGCAGGTCAGTCCGTACTACCTTCCTGCCACTTCCATATGGTGATGGTGTGTTCTGGGTCCAGGCCCACAGACAGCAGGAGCTTCCCTGTGGCGCTGAAGCTGACAGAACACACCCCGCTGGAGTGGAAACATCGCAGCACTGACAGGGTCTGTTTAGTCATGGCATCCCACACATGAATGGATGGAGACGTGGCTGAGGAAAGAGAGAGGGAGGGAAGAGAGATCAAAAGATAATAAAATCGCATAAATCAGACATTAAAGTATTATCACATCTCCGCAACATTTTTGCATCCTCTGAACACATGGTGTCAGTAACAAGTAGTCTGTTCAACATAAATGACAAAGGGGTTGATGCTTGCGCAACACGTACAGTAAATCTCAGGTGAAATTAATCTTTTTACTTATTATTAAATGAGTGTGAATTGATCATTATAAGATGAGACCCATTCAGCTCTCAAGTGCAGATGAATGAAGAAATCCAAGCCAAAATTGTGGCTTATGAAAAATATATGTATTATGTCAAAATCAGCAGTTTTTCCCCAATTGTATGTGATATTTCAGAATAAGAACTATTCTAAAAAACAAACAAAAACAAAGCCATGGTACATCCCCATAAATAAAGGTAAATGCTAGATCACATGGGTTCATCGGCATTTCACTCAAATACTTTACATTTATTTTTTACTTTTAGTTAGTTCAAGATTGAAGATTCTTTTATTGTCACAGTTTTAAAAATGTACATACATTCAGAAAACGTGAGATGCTAGTTTTCCTTTGTGGGAGTGGTTAAGGTTAGGGTTAGGGTTAGGGTTAGGGTTATAAACAACTTTTAAGGTTAAATTAAAAGTAAAAAGTTTTAGGTTATAAGCAGATGACCCTGTCTGATCTAGCATCTACCAAAAATAAAGCCCAACCCTTCAAGCCAAAGCAAGTTTGTGTGAGGCACAGATCTGCCCTAAACCAAAGAACCGCTAGGTGGCAGTGTGTTAAAGCAATCTCACTGGTCTCCGAACCATACCAGTTTGCTGGTTATTATCATTATGTTAAAGAAGACAATCAAAGATAATTTCACACAGACTATATTAACTTTGTGTTTTGCTTTGTAAATGATCTATATCATGCCTTGCAAAAAAAAACTTTATTATGTTCCTTACCTGACATATCACCAGCATCACCTGAAAAGTAGGAAAAGGAGATCGATTAAAGGATGATTTAGCATTCTTATAATCACAGTACACATGGTATGGAGTAATATGGACCCCAGGAAGACTGTGGTGTGAGCTAATGGGGATCCTAATTAAGAAATAAAGAAATAGTGTCAACTAATAATTCACATGAACTCATAAAGAGCTGTAAGTCAATATTGATCAGGATGTTATAGAATATTTTTCTTTATTTCCAAATGTGAATTTTACTGGGATATCTTCATAAAACCATCTTGCAGTTTATGTCTTAGGAGTAAAGACTTTTAGAGAAAATGTCATTTGTAAAGGTCCTATGAATAGTGAGGTATATAGTATGCATAACAATTCTTTACTAATTCAACCATGAAGACTGCGCTTATGTAGGATAGTTGCTTTAGAGCACAGATAAGAGTGGGGGAGGGGGAGGGTTGCCGGCAGTCATGTACAATAATCCCCCTCTATAGTGCACAAGTCAGACTGTAGGGAAGAAAAAAATGGAGGCTGGTGACACGTGAGGTCAACTTCTCACAAACATACCTACTTGGCCAGTTGCCACCACGTTGGGGAATTTGGGGTGTTGATTGATAGTCAGGCACAAAATGTCATCACTGTGTTCTACATAGAAACTTTGGCAGGCTGTAAGAATAAGAAAACACACATAGCCACACACACACATGCACCCACATTGAAATAGATACTGTATTATATACATGTAATTGTAGCACTTTTGAGTCCTTGTGGACAGCATCTATTGTCCTCTGTCCTACTCACAGGTGGTCAGGTTGAGGACGATGCCCACTGAGGCTGTGTGGTAGATGATATCCGCTCCCTCATTCAGGTAATGCACGTTGTTGCGGCAGTCATTGCCACGGTAACCAAAAACCAGATCCAGCACCAGGTCCTGTGGGAGAGACAGGGAAGGGCCAGAGTCAAAAAGGTCGACGCCATGGCAACAGAGATGTTTTTAGCCGAGGGCCATTTTGAAGCACTCCCTCGTTATTCAATTACAGGATCATCAGAGGGCCCACAGAGGTTGTCTGGACAGTGCATGATTGCATTAGCAACCTCCTTGCCCATTTGTTCTTCTGCAAGAAAGATGCTTGCTAATGACAGCAGGTAGGCTCTCCTGATCCGTCTAATCATTTGCATCTGTGTGTTTGGGTAAAGAAAACATCCATTATCCTCACCTCAATGGGTCTCTTCTTCTTCCCCACATTGTTAGTCTGTAGCTTCTCTGGCTGTGGCAGTGCCCTACTAACAGGAGGTCTGAAACAGACAGCTGGAATTAGAGGTGGTGCTACTACTTCTACTACTGATGCTGATACTACTACTACTACTACTACTACTACTACTACTACTACTACTACTACTACTACTACTACTACTACTACTACTACTACAGATCATGGATAATAATAGATACAGAGTTTGTTTTTTCTTTTCTTTTAAGAAAACTATCTCAGTGTCTGGCCTGACATGTTCCAATGTCTGGCAACAGACTTATCGCCTTTAGTGTTTAATCTAGATTTTGGAACACTCAATAGAGTTGTACATACTGGCCTTATGTTATGCCTCTGTTCACTGGAAGTTAAATGGTCAGAAACATAAAGGGCTAATCCATGAATAAATAATATTTAATTTTTTTTAATCCAGTCTAAATTCAATACGTAAGACGTAACATGGTCTCATAAAAGTGCAGCTGCTCCATTCTGCATTAGCTGGTCAAGAGGAGAGAGAGGGGGGTTCAATTGAAGGAAGTCTAAAGAGAGTTATAATAGCCATGGCTCTTTAAATCAGCAAATTATAAAATTACAGAAAATTTCAAGAGAGTCAAGATAAGTAATATCTCTTGTTTTAGAGGCAAATATAACTGTGTATCATCAGCGTAGCAATGAAAATAAATGTGTTTACTAATGATATGACTGACTAGTGGGATAGTAAATAGAGAACAAAATTGGACCCAGAATGGAACCTTGGGGAAGTATCAAACTGTAATTATGTAATGAAATTATGTAGAACTGCTCAAGGCAAATGAGAACTGCCTATTAGAGAAATATGAAATAAACCACTCTACAGCAGTGTAATTCCCTCACAATTACTAAGACAATTAAGTCAATGAAGACACTGAAATTAACAGTATTTAAAGTACAGCTAGAATAGAACATTCATCAGCATCTGTGGCTAAAAGAGGGTTATTAGAATATCAGAATGAAAGTCTCTGTACTGTGTTTTAAACTATATAATTCTTTCAAAAGAAATGAGAGAATGGAACTGGGTCCATAATTATCAGAATGAAAAGGTCCAGATTAGGTTTTGAAGAAGAGCCTGGACAATGATATTAAAGCTGCACTGGGTAGTTTTGAGAAGAAAAGATTATCTCTACAATAACTAGTTACAAATGCTTGAATATTGTTTATATTCTCAACACAAATCCCCAAAATCACCCATTGATATAAAGTGAACCAACATTGTGCTTAGAGGATGCTTCTTTGTATGGTAAAGGTGGTGGGAGGGTAGGTGCACCACAGCCAAACAGATAATTTCTAGTTTCAAACAGTGCTCCAGGGATCCAGTTTTTCTCTTGTAACACATTATGTATTCAATACTAAATATATATCATACTTTATTTTGACTTTTCAGAGGTTCATTTTTAACCCCGAAAACTACCCGGTGCACCTTTAACAGAATATAAATGCATATACTCTGTTTTATCAGTACTGACTGTATTTGGGTGATGTTGAGTTGCAGTAGCTTGCATTGCTTCATGGCTCTTGTTGTTTTAAGAAGATCTTGAGTGAAATAAAGACTGTGGTACAGTATGGGTCTTATCATGTGTCAAATCTTCATTCCACCCAGGAATAGTTAAAGGTGGGGTACGCAATTTCGGCAAAATGAGTGAGATAGGAGTTAGCTTACCTGTCCAGCAGAGATAGAGCACGCTTGGTATCACTTTTCAGGCCGGGCACCGTGCGCTATGCATTCTTAACAAAGGTTTCACTCAGACTCCCAGAGATACCGGTAGCTTTGAACTAGATAAGAAAAATAAAAATCATAATTAAGAATATTTCCCAGTCTCTGATCAGCAGGCGGTTTTGCACATGGGGGGGGGTACCGGTACTTTTCGACGAGGAACACGATGATGCCGTTAGATTTCCGATGCAACCTGGGAACACCAATCGGCAGGCCAAAAAACTCTGATTGGTTATTAAGATTCAGGCCACCCTGAGAGTTTGGAGTGGCTGATTGCAGGTCCCGGGACAATCACAGAGACTTGACTTTGTTTCCCCAGAAAATTTAATGTTTTGGTAGTTGTTGGGATGTACAAAGAATTTCACCAAATATGAACAAAATGGTTCCAAAAAAAAAAAAAAGTGCTCACCCCACCTTAATGTGATGCATTTGTACAGTGTTGGGGAAGCTACTCTGAAAACATAGTTTTGTAGGCAAAGTTGAACTAAATCTACTCTCAGGAGAAATATGGTTTGGTTAACTAGTTACTTACAAAAAGTAGTTAAATCTGTTTTATATTTCATAAATCTGCAATTTACTTCCGCAATGCAATACAAAATTATGGCATATGACACAAAATGAAGTGACATGACTGCAAAAATTATAACTAATTGAAAAGTGAAAACTAAGTGCATACTACTCACTTTAATAGCTGTCTGCCAGTCTAAGGTTTTCTTTACAGAAAAAGATGCGAGAATGTAATTATGTAAACTTGTAAAACTGGATTTTGTAGCATCTGCCTTGAACAATCTTAACAATTAAAACCCTCATTTATTATTATTATTATTATTATTTTTAATTTTTTTACTTATTTATTTTGAACTGGCACCTTTTTAGACTATTTACAATCTTAACCATAACAGCTTAGCTGTCAGAGCACAATCTCTTGTACAACAGAAAGAGGAGCAGTATGGTTGGTCAAAGGGGTTTCTTTACTTTATGACGTGACAGCGATTGCTGTCTGCCTGAACCGGAACTACTTCCGAAGCAGTTGCTGTCACTTCATTAAGTAGTTCCAGGAACTACTTCCCAACACTGCATTTGTAGAGGTGATTATTTGAACACATTAGTCCAAGTGTCTCCTCTGTTCTTGCTTGTTCCTTGTCCCTCCAGTAATTGATAGCATTTATCTTGTTAGATGGTGTACTTGGCCAAACTGCAGATCCATTACTGCTTGCCAAGGCAAAGACTCAGCGATTATATCCTAAATACATGCCAAGTGGCCATCAGCTGATAACAGATGTGGACCAATCACAAACAAACTCGACCAAAACATTGACAACAAGGCGGTCCTTAAAGGGTAAGTTCAGAATTTTGGACCCCTAACCCTATTTTCTATAATAATGTTGTCGATCGTTCAAGTCCTTTCTCAGTACAATCCATGCTGTTCTTCACACTGCATACCTGCGGCTCCGGCTAGTTAGCCACAAAACCAATGTCAAGTAATGGGGCCACTCTTCAGTCTGCACCAGCCCTGAAATAAATGCTGAGACGTGCTCCACAGTGAAGTGAAAGAAGTTGTTTTTGAGTGTGTTTAAGTGCTTTTAACTTAACATTAGTTTTGTGGCTAACTAAGGAGGAGCTGGGTATCCAGTATGAGGAACAGCATGGCTGTGCTGTGCTGAGAGAGGACTCTACCCTTCAACATCAACATTAAAGGGATAGTTTTGATGTTTGGAACCCTAGGCCGATTTATCATCTATACCAATGATCTATACCACAATCCAT
>OMKL01064082.1:0-20496 GCA_900302295.1 Parasudis fraserbrunneri | reverse complement strand
GTCCTAACCAGACGTATTGGAACAGACTGACCAGTACCCTTGGTCAAATCCCTGAACAATGTCATAAATCAAGTATTTGATGATTTAAGTGTTTAATAGTATTTGACCAAAGTCTCATAACGATGTCCCTTGACACACAGAGTATTTTTTTATTTGCTTACTCTTTATAGAAGTTTGTTTGTGTGTGTGTGTGTGTGTGTGTGTGTGTGTGTGTGTGTGTGTGTGTGTGTGTGTGTGTGTGTGTGTGTGTGTGTATGTGCGTGCGTGTGTTCTAATGTCTTCTCTGACAAAAGCCTCTGGCTGTTTGACTACATGCTTTCTGACTGAGGTGATGATAGAAGCCACAACAGTGTTGTGAAATGTATTTATTACAAGCAATGTTCAATGTCAACATATGCTTCATTTAAAATATATAGATACCGTGAAAAAAAAAAAAAGATGAAAAATAATGAATTGGATCACACCTACGCCTTCTTTATTTTGGTGGTGCAAATGTGCTGTTGAGCTATTTTGGTTGTGTTTTTTTCCATAAATTAATAGGTTTCCTGCAGCAGAGGACTCATTAACCTGGGGGGACCTGTCTCAATTAACATGGCCATTATTAGCACAGATACACCAGCGGACAGCCCTGCACTTCAGCATTATGGTTCAGAGCTTCAGAGATCACTGTGTTCTGAGACACTGGGCCTCATTTATCAAACCTAAAAAAAGATTGTGCAGACAGCTTTTTAAATATACACTATCAAACTCATTTCCACTTAAAATTAGACTCTAGTGAGTCCTTGGAATCAGATGGCATGCATAGTTTGTGCTTTAAGTAAATTATGGCACAGTATGTCATCAACTTTCAACCTTTCACACACATACAGACAAATTGATTAATATGAGGCCCATTGTGTATTAAACTGGGGAGTTAATCTGAGACCCAGGGCAGAGAGAGCAGAGAGAGCAGCCATTTCTGTAATTTCATGTAACACACATAACCAGTGGGGCAGCCTTGTGCATTCATTAAACAAACGCTCTCTATTGTGAGTGAGCTTTCTTAATGAACCTACTGAAGTGCAGGGCCATTTACCTTACAGAACCATGCTGTACCCAAGCCAAGAGAGTAATTGACTCTGATCCACAAAAGACATGGCAGATCGTTGCTCTCATTTCTCATTTCAGATTCAGTACAATGCCCCCTGTCACAGCGGAACAAGCCTCAGTCAGCTAGGCTGCTGCTAGTCAAGCCTCAGTCAGCTAGGGCGCTGCTAGTCAAGCCTCAGTCAGCTAGGCTGCTGCTAGTCAAGCCTCAGTCAGCTAGGGCGCTGCTAGTCAAGCCTCAGTCAGCTAGGGCGCTGCTAGTCAAGCCTCAGTCAGCTAGGGCGCTGCTAGTCAAGCCTCAGTCAGCTAGGGCGCTGCTAGTCAAGCCTCAGTCAGCTAGGCTGCTGCTAGTCAAGCCTCAGTCAGCTAGGGCGCTGCTAGTCAGCCAGAGGCTAGTTCACCCCTGTCATAGCGGAACAAGCCTGTCAGCTAGGGTGCTGCTAGTCAACTTTAACCATATGACGCTACTGTACATACTTCACTGTGCACTCAATACTGCCTTTTGGACAGCATCATCTGTACATATATAAAAACTTCATATACTATGATTTAATTCTATTCGATCTTTAATTTTATTTGGCTCTGTTTTATACAGGTATATGCTAGTATTTTGATTTCCCTTTTTACTTTTATACCATAAAACCATATGCTGCTACATACTGCACTGTGCACTCAATGCTGTCTTTTGCATGACATCATCTGTACTAGTGATGCTCACGTTGACTCGTGACCCGTGGGTATACCTGGGCGGGTGAGGGTCAGCAATATAACGCTCTGAATAATTGCGGGTGGGTTGCAGGCAGAAGAGATTAAAATAATAGTAATATAAAGTACCACATAGACTATTCTTTGGTAAATTAGCGTAATTTTTTATCATATTTATCTCTGGCACGTGTGACAGCACCTTGGGTCTGGGGTCCTCATTAAGCCAATTTCCTCAACTGGTGAAAGAAAAGCGGGTTTATGCGGATGCGGATGTGGGATCTTTATAATCGTCCAGGTGTTGGGCAGTTGCAGGAGGATGAATGACGAATGCCGGTGGGTTTGGGTGATGTCAGAGCTGACCTGTGCATCACTAATCTGTACATACTATATACATGAAAAAAAAGAAAAACCTCATATACCGTGATTTAATTTAATTTTATAAATTACAAATTCCATTTTGCCCGATTTTATATACACTAGTACTTTGACTTTTATTCTTATCTTATTTCACCTGTTTCTCTTACTTACAATTATTGTGTATTTTATTATCTATTGTCTAAGCACAGTCGAAGGAGCAGGCAAAGTAAGCATTTCACCTCTTCTTGTCTTGTTCATACTCTGAATGTCACAAGCTCTTTTCATACATTACTCTGTAATATACTTGGTTAATGCACACTTGCCCTGTGCATAATTCAGTATGTAATGCTCCTTTGCACATCAGTCTGTAATTAAGTTGGCTTGACAAAGTGTTGGTGGCAATTACTGATATTGTAATTGCCTTTTTTTGCTACTCTTACAGCTTTGAAGCTACCAGCTTCAAAATTGCTGGGCATAGAATCACCATTGTAAAGTATTTTCTAACTGGTGTAGTTACTGAAATCTTTGGATGGCAGGATGAGTCCAGAGCTCGGACTGGATATGACCATTTCTATAACAGAGCTCTTTGGATCATGTAAGGATATGACCATATTCCAACTGTAAGGCCCCATCACAGAGCCACTCCCCCCATCACCCACAGTGTGCAACAGTGGGGACATTGTGTATCAGTGAACAGAATAATGACCTGTTCCCTGGTGTTCCAGAACCTGTACTCTTGTAACGGTGAGCTGTCTGTGTGCGTGTGTGTGTGTGTGTGTGTGTGTGTGTGTGTGTGTGTGTGTGTACATTTTTTGGAATTGTTTTGTCAGAATTCTATCTTGGAATTCTAGAACTCCATAAATTTCAATGACCAGTAGCCGCTGTTACATCATCACTAGAATGCTATTTCACGTGTGAAATGTGTGCACTAGGTAGTATCTGCATATTTCACATACGCTTTCAAATGCCGGTGGAAAAAAAGTAATGGGCTAAACTATGCAGGAGAGAAAGATGAATGTCCCTGACAAAATGAAATGATTTCTAGGTTGCAAGATGGCAGTGTGGCGATAATATCCTTCTCTCCAGGATGTTCTGATGTTCATAAACATGAATCTAATTAACATATATGCATTCCTAGTGATCACCAGCATCCCCTAACAGTCTTCTGTTGCGATGCCCTAATGGACAGATGGCGCGATCAGAGAGAGATGGCATCTGTGCCAGCCATGCCCTTTGGTAGTTTGTCTCTCATGACATTGCAGATGAATAAGTCATATGAGACCGCTCTGCTACTGAATCTCTTCTATCTCCACTCAGGGGGCAGAAGAGTTGCTGAAGTTGCCTGGAGCTCATCCAGACCTAGGCACTGTGTCTTTTTCAATAGGAACTAATCTATGTGACAGCGGGGTGAAAGCCAAGCACAGCGTGTCCCTCTCTCCCTGGTTGCAGAGGGAAGTTACAGAATGCAGTATAGAAGAAGGGGTTTTCAATCTAGGGTCCTGGACCACCTCTGGGGGACTCCAAAGATGTCAAGGGGGCGGGGTCAGGTGTAATCTGAGGTAAAGTAATCAAATTAGTGAAAGACCAAGCACTCCGGTTGTAAAACATCCTATTGCAATCCAACAATTTTAGTAGGTTTTATCAGGAGTGAGTTGGGAGGCCCAGAGGAATTAAGTTTGGGAACCGCTGGTCAAACGGTATGGTCAAAGAGGATCCAACACAGCCAGAGAGAGCTGGTAGAGGATCCCCACCAGGATGACTGGTGGATTGGTGGGGAGGGAGCTTACATTCCTCAGACTGTGGGCCCAGCCACTGGCACCAGAGCTGCCATCAATGTGGAAGTGATTTGAGCTCCGAAACTGGCCCACTTGGAGAGAAATGCAATGTTCCATTTCATCATAACAATCCCTTCCCCCACCACCACTACCACCACCACCACCACCTCCCCTTATCATTATCATCACCATCTGAACTGAACACAGACACTGCAGGCTGTTCTGCTGCAAGGGAGAGAAGAGGATGGAGGAGGGAGGGAAGGAGAAAGAGTAAGATAGATTGAGAGAGAAAGAGTCAGAGACAGAGTGAGAGTATTTGGGAGCAAGCAAAAGAGAGGAAGAGAGGGAGAACTGATAAGAGTTTAATTTAAAAGTGCCCTTTGTTGACTACTACTACTGAAAAGTATACAAAGGCGCATACACAATTATATTAGAAACTACAATTATGTCAACCTGCCTCTACCATACAAATAAAAGAGTATAACAAACCCTTAAAAAAAGAAAATTAACTTCAAAAACAGCAATGTAGTCAAGCCTCCAGGTCGGTCACAGATTTATTCAACTTGTGTTTCTGGGCAACAAGGAGTTTGTATCTTTGACACAAAGTTCTGCAACCGGAAGTAAAAAGACAGCAGCTAATCTAGTAAAACAGATGGGGCATATAAGGTGAATAGTAAGCCCCACTCTGAGCTATGCCAGTAGCTGTCATGTCATCAGGACAAGATCTAACCAACTCCAGGCCCCTGGACCTGACTCCGTCCAGATAACCAGTTTGGCCGACCATAAAACATCATTTATCACAAGCTGTACTAATTTTTTTCCCCTTGGTGCATACTATGGACCAAACCAAATACCTAAATCGAAATAACCAAAAAAAAATCTCTCCTAAAGCCTGGAGCCAATCACTCGACAGGCTGAAGTGAACAACACTGGAGAGGAAGAGAAAGAGAAAGAGAGTGAAATTATGTATTTGAGGGTGAGAAAGAGAGAGAAGAGAGAGAGAGAGAGCTGATGAGATAACATTCCAGGCAGAAGGGATGGATTTCAATAGTTAAAGGAGAGAGACCATGTTACTTACCGTGTAGAGTTCATTTGTCACCTTCACGAGCTCTTCATGCATCTGGATCCCAATGTCCTTGCTCTGAAAGACAAGCAGAGAGCAAAGAGAGTAGAGTTGAGACAACAGCTAATCTGTCAACCTTCTGCAACGACCTGAAGCAGTCCAGGTCCAGCAGTACAGTCTAGGGTTCGACCGATATATCAGGCAGATACTGGCCGTTTTAAAAATATCGGTGTAGGCCAATATTGAATTTCGATATCAGTCTGCCGACGCTACCATCTTTCTCGGGCTCTGGAAGGATCCATTTCGAGGCTAAAGTGGAAATGATGGTATCATATGAAACTATGGATTTGCACAGAATCCATCGATACCAATCGCTTTATGCTCGATCATCCAGAGAGGTAAGGAGATACGGCTCCAGATTAAAAATATATTCTGAGGGGAAAAAATACTGTAATATTTTATGTCCAAAAGTTTTTATATATATTTTATTTTGTCAGGCTACATTTAAGCTAACTCCATGTTTATTTAGACTAGAAACAAAACAAAATATACACAAAGAGTTGATTACAGCGAAAGTTGTCATTCAAATAATTCAAGTAAGCTGTGAGTAAATTAACTGAGACAATGGGACGCCTGAATGTACTTGGAGTAGTTGTTTGTTTTTTCAAATTGTGTTTTGGGTTGTGAGTTGTTTATTATGTCTATTTAAAATGTATATTCTTTTTTCCCACAAGCAAGTTTTTAATTAGATTCATTTTTTCCCCTCAGTGGCTCTCCTGTTGCTGAAATTCATTCATAACATTTACCTGTCATGAAGAATAATTTTGCAGAATCCAAATTAAGAATTCAAAATCCATAGCATAACAATAATCTATCTTCTATGGCAGCTATAATATGCCTGCCTGCCAGCTTGCCTGCCTGCCTGCCTGCATGTCTGTCTGTCTGTCTGTCTGTCTGTCTGTCTGTCTGTCTGTCTGTCTGCCATAGTGAATGTTGCTCAGTGACACAGTCATTTCCTGTGATTATTTCATGTGGGCTATGTTTAGCATCAGCACTTTGTAAATGTCAAAGCTCTCTTGTCATGATCTGACACCTCTGTGTGTGTGTGTGCGCGCGCGCGTGTGTGTGTGTGTGTGTGTGTGTGTGCCTGCATGTGTGTGTATAGGTGTGTGTGTGTGTGTGTGTATGTGTGTGTGTGTGTGTGTGCGTGTGTGTATAGGTGCGTGCGTGTATGTGTGTGCGCGTGTGTATAGGTGCATGTGTGTATGTGTGTATGTGTGTGTGTGTGTGTGTGCATCTGTACGTAGGAGCGGTGTGTGTGTGTGTGTGTGTGTGCGCGCACACGACACGATCTGACAAGGAATCTGAGAAAAAATACAGTTTATTGACACTTTGACATTCTCCATACAGGTTAGATAACATCAGTAATATATCAAACCACACAAAGTCACGCCACCAGTTCCAGCTCTTCATGCGCACACAGAACAGAGTGCAGAGACTGCCCCGCCCCGCCCATTATCCGGGACCTCATCAAGGAGAGTGTCGGCGATGGAGATTTGGCTCGACAGAAAGTGACACTTCACATTCTCCTTACGTCTTTAGAGAGAGAGACTAATACAACTTGAGATGACAAAGGTTTATAATAAAGCGTTTACAGTCCTCCTGCTGGGCCACCTACCCCACCCAGCCGGAGCTGCTGATCAGCGAGATGGGAACACACCTGGACAGGTGGGAGCGGTGAGTGAGACGGAGAGAAGTGCAGTCATTGCAGTTGAGTGTAGGGATCAGTACTGGTTCACGGTATCAGGCTGATACCAGGCCAATAAGGTGATCTGTATCTGAGATATATTTGACCTCATGTCAAAAATGGATTATATGTCGATCATTTTTGTTCCAGTGATCCCAAAGGAACTGTCAAACTCAACACTGTTCAGCAAGCAACGGTAATGAATCAGATCTGGACTTGGTAACAGACAATACTTGAGACACACACTCACCAGGCGTGGTTTCCCACATACAGCATCAAGCTACAACAGAAAAATATTATTGTGGTCTTATTAAGGATTTTGAAAATTGTCAAACAACAAAAATCTAAAGTCATATTTTTCTCTTGCAGCCTGCCTGATATGTGAGAACTCGTACCTGGTGAGTGTATAAACATTTTCTCAAAAAGTGATAGATGATGATTTTGTTTTCTCCTACGCAAAAATCCTATTTCCTCAACATATTTCGTGGGTCCAGCTGGGCACGGGGGCGTGGTTAACTTTAACACTCTATTGGCTGTGAAAAAGAGGTGTCGTCGCCTCGTTGGTTGGAGTGTACCTTCAAGTATGATGGAAAGGAGCTGTTAAGAGGACGGAAGCTACACGGGTGTGAGAATACACCCACAGCATGAGCCATTGAAATGAACTTTAGTCACTGAGTGGAAACAACAACCATTTCATCTCTGCGGAAGACCATGAAAGAAAAATGACGTATAATGGTGTATATTTGACACTATAAATGTACATTTGAAACTTTCAACCCAAATATACTCCGAGCTGGAGTTCAACTCTCATAGAGTCAAATGTACACTGTGATTTCAGTGTGACATCACAGTGTATTCTCCTGAGGGAGGGAGATGGGGAAAAAAACACCAAAAATATGAAAGGCAGTTAGCTTAGTCATCTTCCTCTGGCGTAACTAAAATCAACTTATCCGTCTTTTAAATATTTCTTATTATTCATTCCGCTTAGCAAGCCTTTCATACCACCCTAGCACGACATTCCACATGTTCCCACTCCCAAAAGTCTCTCCGCAATCCAACAGTGTGTATATTATTACTGCCTCTCAGTGTTTAGTGCTATGCTCAGCCCGGGCCTCCCTGCTCTGACGTTTGTTAAGAATTTATAATCCTGCTTCCCATGGTGGCCATTTCTGTTTGCACGTAAATCATAATGAAAAGTATTACACTCAGTCAGATCAATATACCGGTACTCCTGCTAAAAGCAGACCTCACTGCACCCATATACACCAAGAGTAATGTCTGAGCACATACCGGGTGCACATACACACACACACACAATCACACACACACACACACACACACACACACACACACACACACACACACACACACACACACACACAGCAGAGAAGCCAGAAACGGGGTGAGAGAGAGATGCCTCAACATTTTTTGCAACCGTTTGCTTTCTAGTAACGATTTATGATGAAACCAGTTATGATTATCAAGTCTGTAGCCTACGCTATATAGGATGGGTGGTGAACCTTCCCCCTCCTCCAAGAGCGCACAGACAGCCTCCTCTGTACTTTGAACCCAAATGCAATGTCCATCACCTCTTCATGGTCAATATCTTTATTGAACAAAATAAAAATAAATAATGATATATAGATATATATATATATATATATATCCTCCTCCCATTCTGTGTACATGGTAGGTCGCTGTCTCTTGGTGTCTCATCCTATAGCCTACCCATCCTTAATTATGGTTTCACAGCCTGGTCATTTGCGCTTGTAAGAGGGCACACACCTGGCTGATGCCTGCATACAAGTCCCAGGGCTATTTGTGATGTAAGCATGCAAATACAAAATGGGGGATCCAGTGAAAGCCTGTGAAACGAGAAGGCAGGCCAATTGGCATGATAAGTCAAGTACCCCTGTCCCACTCAGCTGTCGGACAGCTTTTCCTTCCAATGCCTGGGGCCGCGCACCTAGGCTGCTCTGCCTCAGTCCACATCTTACACTACGGGTGGCAACCCTACTCGCAGCCCACCTGCAGTACCTTCGCTGCCCACACTTTGGGGATCACTGGTGTATATATTATAGTGTCTATATTTCTGGAAGCATAAATCATCAAATCATTTTGACATCAAGTAGGGATTGCAGAGTGGTCTTACATGGCTGAAGCTTCTGGTTCATTGCTGAATTTTAGAGGTGTATCCATGGACCAATCACTCTTCATAGACGGATGGCTGGGAACTGGAGACTCTGTTCTCTGACTCTGGTAGTGGCCTCTGGGAAAACAAATGTATATAGTTGGAACATGTGAAGGACATAACAGCTTCGATTCAGATTTGAGATAAGTGTGCGCATAATGGATTTAATAACCAAAATTGCACGACTACCCATTCAGCCCTTGGACTCATGCTTGGTATTAAGTGGCTCCAAATCAGTTGTGCACATGGGCAGGGGTTTGCCTGTAACACAGCAACCATTGTTTTGTATATGACAATGGAAGTGACAATGGTTGATATGTATGAGAAATATATCAACAAAAACATAATAATTTGGTGTCGTATTACTCGATCTTGTAAACAAGTCACAGTGGAACAGTAATATCATGCTTTTCCAGTGTTTTACCTACTCTACATGGACCTGTCACTCTCCATAGACAAACAGTTGAGAGCAGGAACAGCTGAGAGCTGAGAGCTGGAACCGCTGCAAAACGACAGCATATGGACCTTGAGATACACAAATGGTTTTCAAACTGGCCAGACCGAATAAACAGCAGATAAAAACAGATAAAACCGCTGTCAACCAACAAACTTGATTTAGCGTGTCTCAGCACAAAATTGGCCATAAGTCATCAATATTTTATACAATCATCATGACCTTTGGTAGATATGTTGGGTAAAGTGATCTGATCGTAACAATGAAATTATTAAAAAATCGCTCCATAGGGGGCACAATAGTACCAAAGAATGTGTACTAAAACAGCCTTCCTCTGCATGAACATTTACCAAACGGTGCACACAGGTCCAGTCATAAGCCAAACTAGGCATCCTTAAATATGGGGCCAGTAGTCCTGATGGTGGCGCTATAGCAGCAGCCTAAATTTAAAATCTTTGAAAATTCATAAAAAATCAATAGTATGTGCTAGAGGTCTGTAATCTTTTGAGGTTGTCCACCCAAATGAGATGAAACTTCCATACACTGGTATCTATGCTTAATTAAGAGGTCCATCATGCCAAATGATACAAAAATCAACACACAGCATTGACAGACCTCCATAATCAGAACCTGTAAAGGGATTCTCATTTTGACAAATTGCATCTCCAGTGCATGAAAACATTGATGTGGGGGTTTCCAGAGAGAGTGGAGATTGCTTTAAGGTTTGGGTGGCGATGACATTTTCCTTAACACTAAAAAGGCCAAGGCGGTCATCTTAACTGTTTTTGAATTTAGAAACGTAATAGCTTCGTTGAAATAAAAGCCACATGGGTACAGGTCCTTGCCTTTTCCAAAATATATGTATATTTTAGTCTAACATTGTTTTTAGATTACATTTACAAAACACAAACGAGTTGTGAGTATTTCTACCTAGAAAGGCCATAGTGGTCATTTTGACCCCATAGGTTTTAGATGGTGTGTGATGTCATGTTATAGATAGTGTGTGATGTCATGTTATAGATGGTGTGTGATGTCATCCCTGTGTTTGCTCTTTTCCCCCCACTCTGGCAGGTGTCCATTGACTAACAGTAATTTCTGGTTATTCTTTTTTTTAGACTTAAATAAAGTTAAAACCCAGCCTTGCTAAAACCAAGGGAGAAAGGAAGCTTTCTAGCCTAAAACATCAAATAGCCTACATATAACTGAACGATCTCAATAGGCAGTTTGCACTGCTCTACAAAGGCAGCAGTACTGATAACTGCACAAGATGTGAAACTGAGAAAATTACTTCAAAGTTTTCCTCCTGTCCCACCAAAGTTATTGTTGGTATACATTTTTTATTGTTTCTATATTTGTATAATAACTGCATTATTAGCCTATTATATTATAGCCTATATCTGCCAACAATGCCATTGGACAGGAGATAAACTTTCACCCCAAAGGTAGTTTTTGGTACAAAAGTAGATTAGGTGTTGGTACTATAAATAGTAGTATATAATATATGATATACTGTAATAGCCTATAATAAAATCTCTTAACAATTGTTTTACAAATCAGTTCATGTTTAGCACTTCATAGCAAAATTTTATTTTTTCCTTTTACGTTAAGCAGGTTGTATTATTCTGAATTAATAAATAAACTATCAAATTCATTAGAATTGTACAGTTGTCATGATGTTTCTTATTTCCTACCCTAACATAACAAATCCTTTTTTTTTATTATGGAAATGATATGCCAGTAATATGTGAGCAGTCAGAATAATAACTGTTATGGCCTTTCTAGTAGCATAGTTATGGAATTACGGTCATTCTAGTGTTAAGAAGCACTGACCGTGGCTCACAGATGTGATCTGTGACGGCTCAGCCTGTCATACCACACATACACGCTTACTTCTCCGAAATCCATTCACAAATCCTCACGTTCAGTTTTTCACATGGGCCTGCCCCACTACAACTTTTAAAAACCCACCTTACCAAATTGGCTAATGATCTAACCACAAACCTTCATTGTAAACCTTAGCTTGGCTACCTGCCGCTGCTGGTGCTCTTCCTTCATGAAATCATATTTTGGGAAGTTTCGTATTCGCCTTATTAACCCACTGCCATATTCGTCAAGTCTGATGTAACCATGTATAACTATATAAAATGTAGCGTTGATGTACGTGATGTAACGTTAATGTGGCGTACGGATGCGGAAGTGCCCGTTCACGTCAATGTAAAAACTTTACACAAAACAGTGCCACTTCAAGAACGTAAAAAAATGCAGAATACACTATTGGAATTACAAACTCATGATTACCTGAATGATTGTTTTTCACCGCCGTAGTTTTTGTGTTTTGAAATATATGGAAGTGAATTAGTAATCTGTGGATCACAGGCATTGAACTACATAAAACCACAGGCATACAGGCGATCACCTGCGTGCCAGTTCCTGGTTGGAAGCTGAGACCCTGACATGAGTCCGGAAAACCCTGGCCTGTATTTTCTGACTTGCACTGACTTGACTGAAAAGGCAACTCTGGATTATAATAATTTTGCTTGGGGGACCATATTGTTTTTTGAATGAAGACTGTTTTGATGTGGAACTGAACTGATCTACTGTGAATTATTGACTGTGTTAGGGAACAACTCTTTTCTGTGGGTAGGCCTACTGGGAAATCCTGGAATGGAGTTTTTGTGTGGATTCTTTCTGTTGGACTGTTTTCCTGCTGGAACTGTCACTCACCCATACATACATACACACTCACCTGCTACTGATAACTAATTGTTTGCGTTTTCAATATATTTATTTTTGCATTTAAATATATGTGGTTGTGTTATTTGTTTATGTGTATTTCAAGTTGGATTTTTTGAGACGCATTGCAATGTTTTACAAGGGTTCATGCGATGTATTCTGTTTATTGTGATACATGCAAAGCAACTGTATTCCTATAAATTACATATTTTTATTTCAGGGAAAAAAACATTATAGACGGTTTCAAGTTGACAACTTAAACATTTTAAGTGGACCCAAGTTTATTTCCTGTTGCAATGTTTGCTAATATAGCAGCTGACATGAAATACATTTGGGTCCAAAAAGTTCCATAGCATCAGAACTCCAGTGAAACTGTCTATAGTTCCACCTTAATTTTCTCATTTAGCTCAAAAGATCAGCAGTGTTGTAATGTGGAAGATTCTTGAGTTCTCAATAAGCACCATCTACCAACAAATGAGCTTCACGTGAGTTTTAGGATGCTAAAAAAAAAATTATGTTACTGTTTTACCCATGCTTTTTTCATTTGAAATTCCCAAAGCTAGTATGCTAATATGCCACATCTGCCAGAGTTCCCATTATCCAGTAATTACTGTTGTTTTTTTACTGGGATAATCTGTTGAATCTCCGGTGAAAATAATTCCTTCTAAGCACAATTTGAATTGTATTACAACAGAGGGTCCTAGTGTCCTAGTGCAGAACCGAATCAAAACAGTTTTTATTCTGTTTTATTTTCTGTTTTATTTTTCCTGAAGAAGAAATGCTAAGCTGCATTTAAATCCAAAACCGAGCAGGACCTTTCAGTTTGTCCAGGCGAGGTGGTGAGTGCAGCTTTAGGTCAGTCAGTTTATGTGGGGAATGGCAATTACTGGTAAGTGGACAAGATGAGCTATATCACATAGGCTAATATTCTCCAGCATCGTTTAATTCTGCTGTTTGGCGCATTACAGATTTAGTTTTGTCTATTACATAGATGGATTAAACGGCAACTGCGTGTGAGAATTGCACATCGTGAGGCGTATACGAGCATCAATACATTTACAGTTTTTCTAAATGTTTACACAAACCTTAAGCTAATGCATCAACAATAAAGACACTGTCGGCAAAACTCTAAGCACAATTCCTTTGTTTTCACACAAATAGCAATTCTAAATCCCATTTTTGCACTACTCTACACAAAAATCCTATCATTAAGCATAATTTTCATACTCTAATGATTAGTACATTGTAGGCCTACTGAATGGTGCATGTATGTTGCCTACAGCCTGCAGAGGTCACTACAACTACAAGCAAACAAATGAATAATAAGCCTACACATTGAATTGTATTATCCCCAGTATGAGTTCTTCAGTTTCAACAAAGAGGCTGGATGTAACTTTACAATTTTCAGCACACTTTGAACAAAAATGACATTTACAGGGAGGGTTTGGAATTGTAAAAGCCTATCCTATTGATCTCTAACCAATAATCCTTTGAGGTGTACAATCACACAGGTGTGATTAGAATTTAGGAAACATTCTCAACATTCTAGCTTGAATATAATAAAAGCTAGCCTACTGCTCATTGAAAACCATAGATGGATTCTACTTGACAACATAAACATTCTAAATGGATTAGATTAGATTTCTTGTCAGATACCAGCAAACACGGTAACAGGAAATCAACTTGGGTCCATTTTAGAAGTTTACTCTCAGTTGTAGTGTTTGCTAATATCAATAGCTTCCTGTTTCAGAGTTTGCTAATATCAATAGCTGACAGGAAATAAACGCGAGTCCAAGCTGTTCCCTAACACAATAGAGGCCTTCCATGGAATGTTTGTGTAGTTCTCTGTCTTCCAACATGGCTGCCTGTAACATAGCAACCATTGTTTTTTACATGGCTATGGAAGAGACAACAGTTGCTATGTGCAAAACAATGGTTGTATGTTTTGATATATATCAACAAAAACATAATAATTTGGTGTCTTATTACTGAAACTTGTAAACAAGTCACAGTAGAACAGTAATATCATGCTTTTCCGGTGTTTACCTACTCTACCATTGCATTGCATTAGGCATTTTCTTAAACAGGCAGCCATACTGGAAGAAAGGGAACTATGCAAACATTGCGTGCAAGGCCTCTATTCCACTGAAATGGTCTTTGTAGTTAGAATTCCAAGATTGAATTCTGAGGACATGTTGGAAAATACTCACACCTCAAAGGGTTAAAGGATAATTCTGGTCATTTCTCGCTCTCAGCCACTGAAGTGCCCCACGAAAAATAGCCCCCACTTTAAAAGACAAACATCAGCATTATAAGGAAGGATGATATATTCATCCTATTGCTTTTCAATGATAGGTTACGCCTCTGAAGCAAGATGTCTGTGCAAGTGTTTTTGATGGATTTTGGAATATAATTACACTGACTTCTCTAAAAGCAACAGATGAGAAACGGAGAAGGAAGGTATATACAAAAAAAGCTTGTTTTTTTGCTTAATCATAATGGTTTTTATTGCTTTACCCAAAACTACTCTTAGCCATTTAAATCCTAGCTGGACTTAATTTCCTCATAGAATCACCCTTAAGTAAATTGAAAGGTAAGATAAGCAACGTTGTCAATGTAAGTATGCACATATTTTTTATCTGCAGATTCTGACACTGCATTTGAACATATAGCATGTCTACTCAAGCGATGTATTGAAAATGGAGACACTTTTATTTAATACTAGTTCTTTACAGTATGTATTCCGCGAACACAATAATGAGATCATACTGGCCTTATGTAAGGGAGACCGTGAGAGGGAGGGGGAGAGATACAGAGAGATTAGAGTAAGAGGGAGGGGAAAGACGGGTGGCACGGAGGTGCAATGGTTACCACTGTTACCTCACAGCAAGAAGGTCCTGGGTTCAAACCCAGTTTGCGTGTTCTCCTTGTGTATGTGTGGGCTTTCATCCGGGTACCACAAGACATGCTAGGTGCATACTTCCACCATTGCCCTTGACTTACTGGCATTACAACTGGAGTCGGCCCCTGGGTGCTTGTGGCTGCCCACTGCTCCTAAGGGGTTAGGGATGCGTCAAACGCAGAGAATAATTTCCCCACTGGAGTTAATTAAGTATACCTTTATTTATTTATGACTAGACAGAGAGATAAGACAGACAGGCCAGAGACAGAGAGCGTTGACACAGGCAGAGAATGAAAACAGAAAAGACAGAGAGAGGAAAGTCAAAGAGGAGGTATAAAGACACTAGACAGAGAGAGAGACAAGACACAGAAAAAGACTAGAGATGGCCAGAAAGAGAAACGAGAGATGGGAGCTTGAACAGTAGAGATGGTGATTTAATTTAATCAGGCTGCAATGCCGAGTGTGGAAGTGGGGTGGCAGTGGTGCACTTTCAGTAGTCACACACTGTCTTGCTCTGCTGTTAAAACACACACACACACACATAGACACAGACACACGCTCACACATATCTGAATGATTTATTTATGTCCAGATACATTAAAACAGGCAAGGTACATATAGTCAGTCAGATATATAGTCACATATGCTCTCAATTGAAAACCAGGGTGGAGCACAATAAAACCAGGCAGACAGTACAATAACGCATTACAGGATCTGCTTTAAAGCCCCAATCAAAGGGTTTTTTAACATACCAATATGGGGTATATTCACATGCATTCTTGAAGAGTCTGATCTCTAGACGGAAATTAGATTAATTGTAACTTTCGTAACCCATTGTAAATCTGAGTATAGATCTGTTTTGCTGCGGAGTTTACAAATATTACCAACGTCAACTAAACTTTTACAGCCACAAAATACAGCAAATACAATTGAAAACACATTTTATAGCGTTTGATAGTTTATGAAAACTAGACCTGTTGTCTAGTGTGAGTCCTTCTATCAAGAGCTCAGTCAGTCAACTGGAGAATGAAAACATGCCTCCATTCTTATTTCTTATTTTTGTTCATGTTTGGATCATTGATTGGGCCTTTAAGGGTATAAGAAGAGAGAGAGAGGTGAAATGTGCACACATCTATACACACATACACATGTGGTTGTGTATTGCTCAAGCCTTGGAACCAAATTTAAACAGGAGCAATGCATCAAAAACTCTAATCAGAAGTCACGCTAATGAGCCTTTAAGTGATTTGATATGGGACATTGCTTGTGTGTGTGTGTGTGTGTGTGTGTGTGTGTGAGTGCATATATGTTTGCGCATGCATGTGTGTGTTTGACAGCAGAGCATGACGGACAGTGTATAAAATGGACTTTTCCCACCACACAGCTGGTGACGGCTGCCATGACAACCGCCGGGGGCAGATGGTGTCCAACTGGTGCCCAACTGGTACTGAGACATACACACATACAGTACACACATACATACACACATACATACATATAAGATACTATTAAATTTAAGGTACAAGGTTTACAAGTGGCAGCAGCTGTAAGCAGCACAAACACAAACACACACATACACACACACACAAAATTACCCTATGCAGATTTTCTTTCAAAAGATGGTGAGAACCAATGACTGACATGTTGCATGCTAAATGTCTAGACTAGCTAAGCTAGGCATGTGCATGACTATGTTTACATCAGCTTTGTGCTCAATTCACTTTCAATTCAAAATTTAAATAGAAACTGCAGTTAATTGGTTAATGACAGAACATTCATTTTCAGTTATTTCTTAATAGACTGGATATGACAATCTTCAATCAATAATTTTCAGTATTTGAAATGTAACAAACTAGTGTTCTATCACTGGATCTTGAAAAAAGGTTGCAGTGGAACAATAATATCATGCTTTTCCAATGTTTTGCACTCTCTACCGCTACGCAGAAATTAGGCATTTTCATTACCAATGGTTACAGGCAGCCATGTTGGAAGAAATGGAACTAAACGAACATTCCATGCAAGGCCTCTATTGAAAGTGAACTGTCCACAACCCTTGTTTACATGCAGATCGATACCCCGTTAAAAGGACTGATTAAGCTCCACTCCAAATGAAACAACCGCCTCGGCCGGGCTGGGGTTACCCCATCAGCTGCCAGCGCTTCACTTTTCCATCCGGATGAAGGACCTGGGTTACCTTTTTGAGAATCCTCTCAATGAAGGGAGAGTTTCTGACCAATAGCAAAGCAGGATTGGTCTACTATATTGATATCAATGTCTCTAAAACTTGTAAAGCCTAGAATGATTATCATGGTGTAAAATGTATATATTAATAATGGATTTTTTTTTTTCATCCATCAGGATTCTATTAGAAACCAAATTAAAGTCCTATAAAATTATACTGGAAAAGAAAGAATTCCAACAGGACTTTTGAAATCCTATAAAAGTACATTGGAAGCTAAATTAAAATCAAATATCATCATAGTAGAAATGAAAGAAATCCTACAGTACTTTTGGAGTCCCTAAGACTCCACTGGAGGCAAACTTGAAATCAAATAGGATCCTACAGGAAATGAAGGAAATCTAATAAGATAATTTTTTAATCCTCTTATTTTCTATTGGAAAAAGAAGAAATCCTAATTTCTTTTGACCAGGGATTGCACCAGACAAGTCAGATGCATGCATTCATCCACTCAGTGGACAGCAATGTGTCAATGGTGACATGCACAAACACCATTCGCCCTCCGACCATTTGCACAGGCTGCAGCACCACAATACGTTACGCACACTAGTCTTTATAAAAGTCGGCTCCAAGGAGGCATTTCACCTTCGTGACATCTGAAAACCCAACAGATTCTGACTGGCTGTGTGTTCGGTGTGCAGGGACATACTGGAAACAACGAACCACCCAGAAAGTGTCATGGATTACAAAGACAATGTCTTGCAGAATAAATGGCACCAATGCCGAAGAAGAAGTACTGCACTGCCCAACAAAAGCCCAGGTCATCTGCACCTGACTGGGCCTTACAGGTGGACTCACACAAGCAAACGGGATAAATTGTACCGTGTCCTGGGTGTTTGGAGGGCTTTGGTGGAGGTGCGACAGGTGTAATTATCTGTACTTCTTAGATTCCACTTATTACATGATAATAATCGTGTTTCAAGAAATATTAATGAAACAAGAAAAAACATTTTGAAAGAAAAAAAAAGTTTGCAGACAATTCAACTTGTTTGCAGTAAATTTATAGTTGGATTGTCATGAAACAACTAAAAGTTCTTGAAACCAGCAAAATGAGCGCAGCTAGCTAGATCGTTTGTCTCAAAAAATGTCTTGAAATAAACTTGACATGTCTGCATACATGATTAAATCACTCGTTAAATGTGTCATTCTTTGTAAGCTGTTTTTAATATGCTGGTGGTCTGGGTTATATTAGGTTGTGGTGTTATTATACTGGTGGGTGATGATAAGTTCCAACCTCAAAGAAAAACAAGCTCTTCTCTATCTCACAGCTTTGGCTTTGCTATCCTCTGCTGGGGTTCTGTAGGGACAACCGCACATGTGTGAGGAAACACACACACACACACACACACACACACACACGTGTTGACATGCACATGCCTCTCTCTTTGGCCCAGCACTGGAAGACATACTATACTGTGACTGCTGTGATGTGTCAAAGAGAGACATTAAAAAAGTATAATAATGACCCAGTGCCTCCATTCTAAATTAAACAAAAACAACACTCGCAAAATTCGGAAGCACAGATCAGGGAATGAGCAGAATGAGTTTACTTCCTTTCAGCCTTCCAGCATCTTGTCAACTGTTTGAGGTTTGGGTATTCTTATTACAGTAACGTTTGATGTTTATGTATCCTTATTTTAGTCATGTTTGAGGTTTATATATCGTTATTGCAGTAGTTCTTTGTGGTGTGCTGAGCCTAACATGTTTGATATGATTCCAGGTAAAATATTTATGGGATTATCATTGAACCACACTCTACTAAACCACAATGTTTTTCTCTATCTGTTTTGATGTGTGAGAATATAAAGGCTTCAAAAGCCACAGCTGAGTCTCGGGGCCTTAGCGTCAGCAGTGTGGCAATTGATTTGGCCCAACGTGCTAGGCTAGACTGTGGGAAATGAGGGAGAGAATGACAGAGAGAATCGTGTGTGTGTGCGTGCGTGCGTGCGTGCGTGCGTGCGTGTGTGTGTGTGTGTCCACCCCAATTGTGTGGTCTTGCAGTCTTCGGTGTGTAAGAATATCCTCGTTTATGAGCAACCCCCCGTGGATTTTGCGACTCAAACTTAACGGTTTTGGGAAGAGAGCTGGAACAATCTATCTTATCTGTGCAAGACCATACAACAATCCACATTCTAACAGGACAACACGGGCGACAGAGGACATCTCAGTTAATGCAACGACAGCACACTGACAGACATTAGACTATACAAAGAATGTAACATATACAACATATAAGCTATGTACATCAAAAGTTAAAGAAAAATAATGTAATTGCACTTATAGGACCATACTGGTGTTAATATTCGTTGACTTCCCTTAACTAGTCACCACACATATATCGCATTACCTCTAACCATTTTCAGAAGCAAAGCTTCTATAAGATATTTGTAATTTGAAGTGTTTACCGACTTTTTAAAAGTTCAACGTTATGGCTTCAAAACCTGTTTTTAAATTGTTCCCTAGTCACGCTGACAAAGATGCTCAGTTTCAATACATTTTCTGTAGTTTTTATTTTATTTTATTTTATGTTCGTTTGAATACATGTACTTCCGCATTCTACGCTAGATTCTCTGCAGAGTTCGTAGCAACACTTAAAATAAAACTAGGGAACAATTTAAAAATAGGTTTTGAAGCCATAACATTCAACTTCTAAAAAGTCACAAAAAACTTCAAATCACAAATATCTTATACAGTGAGCTTTGCGTCTGAAAATGGTTCGAGGTCATGTGATGTATGTGGGGTGACTAGTTAAAGGAAATCAACACCAGTATGGTCCTTTAAATTATAAAAGAAATGCTAGTATGAATTCAGAATATTAATCTTCCATATCAGACTGGTCCCATCAACGTTTGAAAGCATCCAGTGCTTGACATCTCCTTGTTACAGTGAAAGTAATATTACTAGGTTGAAGTCTCCTTGTTACAGTGAAAGTAATATTACTAGGTTGAAGTCTCCTCGTTACAGTGAAAGTAATATTACTAGGTTGAAGTCTCCTTGTTACAGTGAAAGTAATATTACAAGTTGAAGTCGCTTGTTCTCCTACATGACCCAGATTTAGCTGTTCCCAGTCATTTTTTACTGAGGTAAGAAAGTCCCAAGAGATCTCAAGACATCTGGGGTGTGTGTGTGTGTGTGTGTGTGTGTGTGTGTGTGTGTGAGGTGGAGTGTAGAGGACAGGGGCATTATGGTGAGGTGTAGGAAGTTGGTAATTTCAGGCTTTAACGAGTGTGAAGCTGCTCCCAGC
>OMKL01064080.1:9897-22074 GCA_900302295.1 Parasudis fraserbrunneri | reverse complement strand
TCCCCCCCCCCCCACACACACACACATATGTATTCACTTTATTGCTATTGCTGTGTATAGTTTTCAAGGAAACGGTTCAGACACGCCACCCTGAAAAAGTGCAACGCTTGCTTCTTCTTCTCTTTTTTTTTTTTTTGCATTTCGAAACCAGTTATTTGCGCAATGTATTTTCTTTTTCTAATTGAGGAACGTGTCTAGTCCGTGGCCTATGAATTAGATTCTTGTAGTGAATGTGCCAAGATGATACATCCTAATCCAGCGTAATTATCAGGTGAGAAGGAGACACTTATCTTAAATATAAACATGATTCTGTAAGGCACTAAGACATACACACTCATTAACAGAGACACAGACTCTCTCTCTCTCTCTCTCTCTCTCTCTCTCTCTCTCTCTGTCTCTCTCGCTCACACACACACACACACACACACACACACACACACACACACACACACACACACACCAACAGTCAAACAAACATACACAGAGATATGCACACACACTACAGAAATATACAGAGATAAGTATAGAGACCACATACACACACAAGCAAACACACAGTCACCTGTCATTGATATTTGTGAATTACTCCCCAGTTCATTGTTATACAACATTGTTACGTACCGATAGCAAAGCCTAGACCTCCATTTGGTGCTATCAGACCATAGATGCTGGTGGCAAATGGAACCTGTACAAAATACAATAACATACTCAAGAGATTCAGTCCAAAGTATTATATGGGCCTATCAATTCTGAGAACAAATATATTTTTCATGTCAACTAACATTTCATAAGAGTAAGTACTGGGGTAAAGGTTTCAATAATAAAAAGGTTTTACAATTGATCGATGACATTTTGGAATGAAAGCCTTTGAGAAGGAAGGAAGGAAGGAAGGATGCAATGTTCACTCACACATAATAGACTAACGCCAACAATGAACATTCCTATCATGGAACATAGCCACCTGTAAACAACAACAAATACATATTAATGAATCTCAATCTCAATCTCAATCTCTCTCTCTCTCTCATCCACATTCTATCCATCTCCCTCTCAGACACACACAGACTTCCACAACATAAGGATTAATAAGATAAAGACTGACACACTGGCGTGAGTAGTCAACCTACCTTCCCATCTTGTTGGCAAGAACTCCAAATAGATTGGTCCCTATGAGGTAAGACACACTGGCAGGCAGGAAGGCCATACCTGAAATTTACAAGTTTGAATGGAGCCATTTAATTGATGCCCTTGACAAACAGATGGACGGCCAGACGGACTGACAAGGCAGACAGGCAGACATGCAGGAAGACAGATTGACAGGCAGGCAGGACGACAAGACAGATGGGTAAACGTGCAGAGAGACATATTGACAGATGAGCAATCAAACAGACCCTGTCCCTAGGATCCCTTGGATAGGGTCCAATGAGATCGGAGACAAACTGGCTGGTAGATGGACAGATAGACGGACAGTTAGGAAGGCAAACATGCAGGTCAGCAGACAGAAAAACAGACTGATAGTTTGGATGATGGACAAGACAGACAGGTAAGCCGTCAGACACGACAACAGGTGAATGACCAAGCCAAGTTGCTACAGAAGATAGACGGAGTTGGTTGTGTGTGTATGTGATTATAGTTAGTGTGTGTGTATGTGATTATAGTTAGTGTGTGTGTGTTTGTGTGTATGTAAGGTGGCTTGATCACTGGCACTGGATGATTGCATGAGCACCTTCTCAACCTTTTACACACATACCTGATGTTACAGCCGACTAGATGTGAAAGGATATCTTGGACATTTGTTTGGTGTTTTGTTTTGGCAGTGAAATTGGTGTACAAAAACCTTCAAGTTATAGCTCCGCCCATTTTAAGAAGCCTATTTGATTTGTCCCAACCTGGGAATCATTTCAGTCTATCCACAAAGCAGCTAGTGGAAGTCAATGTTTCTTTTTTCTTATTCACAATTTTACTGAAAAAATCATCAAGAAGTCCTTCCATACAGTTATCTGTGTTGTAAAACAATTGGGAAGCTGCAACATGTGATTTTTCAGAGAAATTATTTAAAACCCCACTGCCTTGAGCAAGTACCGTCAACAGCGCTACAAGGCAATGGTTGGAGTACCTTTGACATATGGTCCCTGCAAGCAGCTTCATCATCACAATTCATTTCCTTTTGGGTGATTTTTAAAGAGGTGGATATAAAAAGATTGAAATCTGTGTGTGTGTGTGTGTGTGTGGATTTATGTATGTGTGTGCACGTGTGTTTTCTTCCCCTCAGCCTGCAGCAGATCTGCGTCAGTACAACAGGGCTGAAGTGCTCTACCAGGCCCTATACAACCACCTGTACACTAACGAAGCTACGCTAATACAGGTAGGTACATACTGTGCATTCTAGCCACAGACCCCATCACATGTCATTATTATAGCACGGGGCTTGTGACCTTATACCTGTCAATAAATTCAGAACAGAATTATTTACTCTAGACTGTGCTGTTGATTTAAAGGGGTCACATCAACAAATTCAGTCAAATTCTGTCGTAACAATTCAGATTTCGACCATGTCTTCATGAAACACCTCTGTCAGCATAGGAAAATTCTGTCCTTATCTCTCTTTCTCCCTCTCTCCTTCTCTTTCTCTCTCTCAGGCGGTCCTGCCCTGTCTACTGGACCTTTTACCGGTCTTGGAGAAGCCCCCCTCACACCCCTCCCCCTCCGCCAGGAAGCCTGGTCGCCATGACGACGTGCTGAGGCTGCTGCTGACTCACATGGAGATGGAACACAAGTTGGCGCTGCGACGCGTCTACGCCTCATCACTCCCACTCTATATTGACAGGTCAGAGTGTGTATCTGTCTGCCTACCTGTCTGTCTATGTGTCTGGCCGTTTGTCTGTGTGTTTCTGCATTTTTCTATGCCTCATCATTCCCACTCTATATTGACAGGTCAGTGTGTGTGTTTGTCTGTCTGTCTGCCTGCCTGTCTGTCTGTCTGTCTATGTTTCTGGCCGTTTGTCTGTTTGTCTCTGCATTTGTCTATGCCTCATCACTACTGCTCTATATTGACAGGTGTCTGTCTGTGTGTCTGTGTGTCTCTGCATCTGTCTATGCCTCATCACTACTGCTCTACATAGACTGGTACGCACATGTGTGTGCGTGTGTATAGCTGTGTGTCCGTGTGTTGTGTGACACCTGAACCAGTTGGAGCTAATGGTTGTGGAGGGTATATTTAGGGCGTGTTTGTTTTCTACTCCTCCAGGATGGGTATAGCCATCAGCAGACATCTGAAGCGGGTGGAGCGCGTGGTTGTGGGGTACCTGGAGGTGAGCGATGCCCCAGAGGAGCAGTCCAGACTAGGAGTCCTGGACGCCCTGGAGAAGATACTGAGCATCGCCTGGCCTCGGTCAGCTACCCTCCAATCACAAATGAATTGTTAATTACAATTAACTGTTTGCAACACACTGACAAATTGATCTACCAATCCAACTGTCTTTGAGACACTACTTCCTCTGTCACTTCCTCGGTCATCAGTGCCCTGACACCACGGTTGTCAGTTTGAGTTTGTTTGACAGTGTGTCTGACATAGCAACTGTAACTAAAGGGAAACTTTAGTAAATTAATCTGCTTTTTAGGTGAAAATGAGGTTGTCTGGCAGACTTGTCTCTGGTCTAAGTTTACAGCTTGAACAGAAAGTATTCAACCAAACCAGGCACCCGGCATAAGGCTCAATGGTGCCCTCTTCTGGCAAAACCAAGGTGTTTCTCTAAAACAGAGATTCCTAAACTTTCCGAAAACAAACATCCAGTTACCCAAATTGATTCCTAAACATTCCTAAACAAACAGCCAGTTTATTTCGAACACAAATGCTGTCCGTCCCTAGGGCCCTATTTCATTAAAACATTCGGTCAGAGACCGAAGTGTGGCTTAAAGAAAAGAAACGGCGCTATAAAATGTTTCACTAGTCGCTCATTTTATTACTGTTACTATTGCTACTACAAGTGTTACTACAGACTTTATTCATACAGCACTTTTTGAAGTTACAAAGTGCTTTACAGAAACAATGAAAAAAAGTAACATCCATAAAAAAAATAAAGAAAGAAAATAAAATGCACATGATGTATCAGTTTTTCCCCATCCAATGTAGAGGAGTTACCACCCTGTCTAAAAGAATTTCAGTAGTATCTGTTTCAATGGAGCATCTTGATGTCACATGGTCTGTGTCCTGGGTCCTCACTTCTGGTTGAAACACAGACCATAAGAAAGGGGATTAGGTTGTATTACTTGACAGTATCATACTTGGATAACTTGGGGTTCTCCTGCCTTCTCTTATCTCTCTCTCTCTCGCTCTCGCTCTCTCTCTCTCTAGGATGGAGAGTCGTGCGTCTGTCTTGTTGAGGAGTTTATTGAGGCTGCTGGTCGACGTCTCTTCAGACTCCCTGCTGTCTGCCTCCGTCAGAGAGCGGCTGATGGAGAGGACCGGCCGCTGTCTCACGCTGCTGGACCACTGCACCTCTGGGAGACTACAGGTGAGGGAGGGGCAGACACCCTGGGCGGTTCACCTTTAACCAGTTTTCCTCTGTAAAATTCAAATGTTGAAAAAAAAAAATAAACTCTTGTATGAGAGAGTTGTCATGTATGACCTTTCAAGAACGAATGCTCTATTGTTCAGAAAAAAAAGGGCACAATGATGATGATTCAGTACTGAGGAATATAATTAACCATCGATTACTAAAGTCTCAGACCTGATATCTCCTTCCAGAATGGCTTCTACTTTGCTTCCCACATTCAATAAAGAACTATTTATTTGACTGTCAAATCCCTGTTTTCTACCTGCTAAAGGTCAACTCAGTTAAATACAGTAATATTTGTCCCTACTCTTTGTAAACATGTACAGTAGTTCCTCATTGGTCCCCAGGTACTTCATCATTATTTGTGTCCCCTAAAGTGACGTGTCACTGATTTCCCTCTAGGCCTGATAGTTGTATGTAGCTGTCTATCTCTGAGTTTCTATCTGTCTACTTGTCTGAGTTGTTACCTGTCCGTCTGTCTCTCCGTCTTTCTGTCTCTCAGCCTCTCCTTCAGCAGGTGGACAGCAGCTGTGCCAGCGGTCCTGTGCTGAGTTGCCTGGAGACTGTAACCATAGCGACACAAAGGTGACACCTGGCCGGTACCAGGAGCCATGGACAGAGAGAGTTTGGCTAAACACTGTACTCTAGAGTGACATAAGGAGATTGGGACGCAGCCACAATGCTCTCACGGAGGAAGCTCAGGCCTGGGAGACAATGCTTCGAGTGCAATTCCCAGTCTCCCAGTGGTTAAGAGGAAGCCATTTCCGACTCATCCATGTTTTATAATTCTAGACTGTACTGGGGAAATGACAGACTGATAGAAAACTGCTGTCTCATTCGGTGGGAGCCACCCTGATAACTTTATTTAACAGTCAGAATCTGGCCTTTTTGTCTGCATAACTAGCCCCCAGGTTGCCTCTTCCCACTAGAATGCATTTAGCCAAGCTTGTAGATACTCAATATCTGTGTACTGTACATACCTTGGATGTTTTATTATTGAATAAACTTGATTTATAAACACACACACATATATATATAGAGATAGATATATATCTCTTTATCAAGCATTCAATATCTCTGTATTTGATGTTCCTTAATTGCGATATCTTTTCCACTAAAACAAATGGAAAAAATTGGATTCAACTGACCATACGTGATGACAGCCACATGTGAACTATGCTGAATGGTTCCTTTTTATTCGTTCCAATGTCACAAATAAAAAGGTGTGAAAACTGAGTTCAGGTGGGTTTTGGGTCCATACTGGTTATTTGGAATGTATCCCTGGTTTTAATTGACCCAGAGCACTACTCTCATAGCAGCATTCACCTTTAGGGCACAGGTTGTCCTGTGCAGTGATGTCACACTACTGATCTACATTATGTGATGGCAGACAGGTGTGGAAGAACAAGGGCCGGCCAACCGTGATGATGAGGGTGTGTCCAGACATAGACTACCTGGAGACGCAAGGTTGGTAGCCATGTGGTTTTTAGCACTTGTCTGTGTAACCTATGAAAATCTGTTAAATCACATTGAGTGGTTGCACCTGTACGGCGATGCTGTGACCCAGTTGATTTGAGTTATACAGCTGTGATTTTTTGCTATTATTCAAATCTATGTGATGAAAAAACAGGTGTAGAGGGGTTAATTGTCATACAATTGTGACTGGAGGTGTCGAGAATTTGCAGTATGAGCCAAATAACACCCAACAGGAGAGATGGGTTGGTGTTTAGCATGAATAATCAGTATTAACATAGCTGATGAAAGGCAGGTGTGGAGAACTTACCAGTGTGCCAACCGTGACCTGGAGTGGTGGTCATATTTGACTAAAGACAAATTCCTGGTAGGGAGGGCCTTTCCCCCAGGACCATTCTCGCTTTAACAAGATTAAACAACAGTTAAGAATCAAAAGTTGTGTGTACAACACTTTCTTTTTCTGTTAGAAAGTTGACATGTTTGCGACTGAAATGCCCGCCAACCATCCCCGACCTGCCACCCAACTGGAAGTTTGTCTTCAGTAAAATATACACGCCACACACAAGTCCTTTACACCTGTCTCATCAGCTATGTAAATGATTACAGATTAATCAGTAACCAACCCCAGCTGTCTATTAATATTTGGCTCACAGCAACATTCACCATCACAACATACACTAGTAGTTGTACTATTTAATATTATAGTTACATAGCAGTTGGTCCTCATAAATAGCTATAATTTATCCATTTATCTTTTAACACAGAACAATAACAAGTTTCTCTGGGTTCTTAGACATTCAGGACACCTCACAGCATCACGGTTGCCAGACAGTCCTCCACACCTGCCCATCATCTCATATGTAAATCAGTAGTATGACATAACAGAATAAGGTGTGGACAGAATTTTGGCAGTGGATCCCATTGTCCTGAAGGTCAAGGTTAGGATCAAGGTAAGGTTTATGAACAACGTTTTTAGGTGAAAATTGTGACGAGTTACGGCTTTGCTGCTTGGCCAACAAGTGATGGCCCACTTTCAGTTCCACGTCATAGCCAAGGTCCTTCTGGGCCAAATGGGATGTAGACATGACCATTTTTCTCCAGCTTCAACTCATTATTTCCTGCTTCGTTTTTTTGTTATTGTCCCAATCACATCCATATTAGTCAAGGACATCAGTCTCACAAATCACTGACAATGAAACACTGTTGGGTTGAAGGAGGCATCTTCATGAACCTTGAAATATATCACTAATCTTATCACCTGAATGTTTACATGCACATAATTCTATTTGACTGCACATGTGCATTAGTATTGCAGCGTGTAAATATTCTGTGTATACAGACTTACGTGTAAATGTTGTTTTAATTACATGCACCAATCCACGAGGAGTTTCTTGAAATTACTCCCGAAGACAGTGTTTCTGATTCTGATCAGCTGTCACCTGATAACAATATTTCGAACGAATAATTATGTTATGAAAAAGTGTTACAATTCTGTATGTGATTCATAACAATATGGAAAAGGTAATGCATGGGGCTGGATCCAGGGAAGGGACTGCCAGGTATTACCCTTTTATCACTGGATGCCGTTAATACATTAATTTTCTGAAAAGCGTATGCAGATTTCTTCATGGAAAAATTATTTCTGAAGCCCTTCATCAAAATGGAAAAAAGACTCAAACGGTTAAAATATGTATTGTAAGAAAACTTTTAATATATTTATCAGATATCATACAATTGATGCTGTCGACCAGCTACTGTATCATTCAATACACAGACTCAAACTTCCATCTCCGAGGTTCCGGTCATAAAGTCTTCTCACCTTTTCCACACAAATAACAGAACTGATATTTTAGCCAATATCATTTTCATCTCAACTTAAAGGTCCCGTATCATGAAAAACTTGTGCGCATACATTTGGGTCTCTGATGGGCATTCTAACACACGAACTGAAATAAGACAACCCAGTCTGATTTTTCCTAGGTCAGAAAACATGTGATTCAACAAGCCATTCAGATTTGCCCTCCCCTCCTACATCAAGTGGTCGCTCATTAGACAATGGGCGGTCCTTGACTTGTGTGTCGGTTTTTCAAACAGGAAAAACATGGTATGGATATACAATTGCTGGATGTTAATTCACCTTTGATCTGCAATGCCTAGTTTAACAGTTTAATCTGAATTTCGTGAGCCAGGCGTGCCACAGGTCCGGAGTGGTGTAGGGAGCAGCAGCTCATTTGCATTTAAAGCTACAGACACAGAAACAGCCTGTCGAGAACAAGACTGAAACAGAGGGGTATAGAGGCATGCTAGAATGCATAATCAAAGTGGTATTTTCAGCAAAGAACTTCAAAGACATGTTTTGGGGACCTCAGAGACCTAAATGAACTTATTGAAAAGGAGTATAATATGGGACCTTTAACAGAGGTCTACAGCATCAGGCTGGTCAGTCCACATACCACATTATAATTGAAACAGGGGCTCAGGACCAAGGCAGTTTTCCACAGGCATGTCAGCATTACAATATTTCCCAAAATGCTTTCAAAGGAACTATGATGACATGTCCGCTCACCATCTCTTCATGGTTGTTAAACCAGGGGGAATTCTTAGGGAATCTTTCACCCATTTAAAGATGCATGAGGAGAAAGGATTAAAAATAAGATTTCCAGGTGTAAATCCATCCTATATGTTATTATCAGACCTAATCAATGCCTGGTATCTAGGTGAACACAGAGATGAAGCCAGCAGATAGGGTGTTTGGACACCAGCAGTTGCACCATGGACTTTTAAACTGGCACAATGATCCCATCTCTATGCTTTGTCCTGTGTTAAAATGTTTCTATAAATATACAGGAGTGAGAGAGTCATGAGCTTGAGTTTCATCAATACCATTTTTGCTGACCAAGTACGAATACTCAGTACTGAATGCTTGACAACAGCGCCACTGTATACAAGAAGGCACTGACTTACTGCATCTTGTATGGTTTGACATTGCCACAGGAACTGCAGTGCACATCATTAACACCCAGTCGCTGATTCTTCATTGGAACCATTTCAACATGGTTCGTAAAGGAAGGAGGCCTCTGCCTGAAGCCAGGAGTCTTTATCTGAGAGTAGCAGTGCGCTCCAACTGTCCAATCCTGTGCCCAAAAAATAGAGATACACACTCCTTCATTGGCAAAGTGGGACAGGGGGCTGTGAGATGTGTTGAAACCTTAGCCGGCCTGTTTGACAGATGCGTCATTTGGAAAACAATGACTGGGCTGCTCTCAAATCATCTGGTGTGTGTGTAAGAAGGAAGGGAGCTTAAAATACACTGCAATGGTACAAGTGTCAATACACTAGTACAATGCATATGCCAATATAGTGAACAAAAAATTTACTTGGTGGTAGAACCAAACAAATGACAAATGGGCATATCCGAGGCCTTTAGATCAAGTGAGTCTGTACTCTTGAGGGCAGTCCAGAGGGTGAGAGGCCCCATGAGGGTTCCTGACCAAAACACTGAGAACCACTCGGGGTGGAGAAAGGATGGAGAAAGGGTGGGGGGAGAGGGAAGGGTCCCTGGGGACTACGTAGCTTTGCTCTTGGAGGCCGGCTCCGTCTCCTGTTCATACTCGATCTCCACGTACGCCCTCTTCTTCCTGAATGCTGGGCCCTTCACCGGAGCTTTGCCTTTAGACTTGGCTTTGGAACCAATTGTCTCCGTCTCCATCTCCTCCTCAGACTCCTCCTCGCTAGACTCCTCCTCGTCGCCTTCCTCTTCATCACTGCTCCCCTTCAGGTTGTTCATGTCCTGTACAACAGATAAAATAGGTTGAACGGTAAGATGTTCCAAGAGATTAAATCAATGTCATGTACTTGTATGGCTCCATTTAAACTATTCCCGAACTGGATCTGGACAAGGTGAAAGCAATGTTTACCTCAAAGTCGCTGACGTCGCTCTCTTCAATCTCATCCTCAGCCACAAACTCTTTCTTGCCAACGTCCTGCAAACGTTTATGGGCAATTTAGTCATTCAGCGGATGCAGAATCACATACAATATGTGCAACAGTAAAAAATCAAATAAAAATAAAAATCTAGTTAAGAACAATACAAGGCCAAGAACTGTCAACACTGAGCTTCTCTTTAAAGTCCACCAATTGTACAGGTTAACAGTAGCCTCTGTGCTCTAAGAAGGTCCTCCTAGTCATAAATCACAAGAACATTATAAGACATATGAATCCTAAGACTCATCACCTCGTCATCCTCTTCTTCCTCCTCTTCCTCAGACTCTGACTCGCTCTCATCATCCTGCTGCTCCAGAGCTTTGTCAAAGGCGTGGATCGGGAAGTTGTAGATGTCTCCATACTGTACACACACATAATCACGATTACTGGATCCATACGCACTCACTCAATTATTACTCAAAATCTTTTCGAATGTGTAAATGTTCAGCTTTGTCGAAGATGTGGATCGGTAAGTTAAACAGGTTTCTCTATTGACAATGATAAAGTTAATTATAAGTGTAAATATAATGCATATACTATATATTTCTGTCCTATTCATTGCATTGTTGTGCTTTCAACAATGATGCAATTTCCACTCAGGGACAATAAAGGTCTTGTATAACAAATGCATTCAGTGAAAATTTGCATTGGTGGAAGGACAGAGATGGATCTTGATAGAAGATCAAGTCCGAAATAGACTTACAACACATAAACTACAGAACACAAGTCACATACCGTTCCCTGTTTGAGTCTCTCCAGCAGTTCCTTCTCTATGGCGTTATCCAGTTGGGCGGCGATAAGGGCTTTTTCCTACCGGACAAAAAACACACAGTTGCTGTGTCTGAATTCTGTTCAGCACATACGCAATCCTAACAGTAAGACCTATCCATAATACCTGTACTGTATTCTCTGAATACCCATTATGGCACACACTAGGGCTGGACGACTTGGGTGACAAGTTCAGTTCACGCTGTCAGCTGTTCTTTCTGCTCTAATTGCTTGATGTTTGAAAAAATAAATAAAATAAATAAATAATACAATATAGGGTCAAATCAGAGTCTTTCTTCTAGATAGGACCACAAGGGCTTCTTCATTATTTCAAACACTTACCTCTTTCCTCTTCTCTCTGGCCTCCACCTTCCTGCTGAGAGGCACCAGTTTCTTCCTGAAATTAAACAACACAACAGAGTCCAGCATCATCAGTCCAGCTCACAAACTAAACACAGATCCACACAGCATTTTCTGTAGCAGTGGCGGCTGGTTGGGGATCATTCTTGTTTTGCCATTTTGGTCCCGGCTGAGCCTGGGGTTCAAGTGCATGTTTAAGTGCCAAACGGTTCTAATATGGATACAATGTTGTGATTAAAGTGCTAATTGTAAACATTGCTCCGATACTTGTTTCTTTATTGGGAGGGGGGTGGGGCGGGGTTTGGTCACCATTTTACACTGGTGGCCTAGCACTGCTGAATATAGTATTAGTTATGATAGATTATGGCAAAGAAAGACTACTACTACTAAAAGCTGCACCTGCTACTACAAGTAATAATACAAAATGAATGATTACTTACCGTCGTTTGAGTGTGAGTTTGCGGATACGGATAAGATACTGTGTGATCTTGGTGAAGCGTTGTTTGCATTTATGTCTGATGAAGCGCGGCCAGTAGATCAAGTTTTCATCTATCTGCTCCAGAGCCTTCTCATAGTTCTTACTGAGCTTCACCTGGAGAAGGACACACACACCGGAACAATGGTAAAGTAAGTATTTAGGTGATCTAGAGATCTAGCGATCTTCTCATAATTTAATACTTAAAAAGGGGCACGTCACCGAAAGACAATGCCGATTTATTTTGCACATAATCTCACAGGCACAAATTCGTGTAGTTTGACAAGTTATTCAGAGTTAATGAGTTTCCTCTAGTGATGTCATTGGAGGACAATGAATCCTTGTGTTAATTACAGCTAAATTAAATGATGTAGATGGAAAAAAAATAGCAATACAGATTGTTCCTTGGTGAAGTGCTCCTTTCACTTCAGCAAACATGCAAATACTGGAACAAATTTCCATCACAAGTTTTCTTTTTCACTTTAGCTAAAAATGGGCACTTGCATGTGTGCACATATACCGTTATACACACAGATATATATATATATATATATATATATA
>OMKL01064076.1:0-25162 GCA_900302295.1 Parasudis fraserbrunneri | reverse complement strand
AAATATGAGTCAGATCCACATATTGTGCATGGCAGCCGGAGTCGCAGTATATATCTGTCTTGCTGGTCGACCGATATGGGTTTTTCAATGGCCGATGCTGATACAGATATTTGGAGAGCAGGGCAGCCAATAGGCGATATAATGCGATATAAAATTTCTGATAAAATACAACAATTTAATAATAAATGAGACACATAAATGCAGAACTTAAATTCACTAATCTTAGCTATATTAGCTAGGCCCATGGCTCGTGGGCCCCAATACATGCTACCCTCAGCAAAGATCCAACAGCACTCCAGAGGAACTTCTACACCAGCCTTTATACTGGAAGCTCCTCCCACACAGAAAAACCAATGTGAGTAGAAAATAAATCAACACACACGTGCATAGGTTTCATGAATAAATAACACTATTCACAACACGAGATTCCTGCATCTATATCAAAATACACATATTCTCAAAATACATTAATATGGGTACTTCAGAAGCCTATCCCCAAAAAGCTACTCAAACCCCCTCTGTACTCTACCTCACTTGGTACAGTCTGGGCCTCCCCTCTACAAAGAGCTTTAAACTCTCCCAGTTCTGGTTTGGCAGTAGGTGATCCTAAACAAGGTATGAAGGTGCTGGAGAGAACATAGATACACTCACAATCTCCTATGCAAACATTTCTATAAACCTTTTGAATGTGTTTGTTAACTTTTAGGCTATTTCAGTACATACAAACAATGACAAATGAAATAGCTTAAGCCAACACTAGGTTAGCATTCTTCATCCTCAAAACCAGGGCTCACAATTAGGTAGATAATGCAATGATATAGATGGTTTAGCCGAGCCACTACACTGGTAGCAATAATTCTATGCCGGCAAGGTGGTGTTGTAAATAGAATTGAATGTTACTATGGTGTGTGCATGACCAGTGTGCACAGGATAGCCCCGTGACATATACTATCTTTAGAGGCTTTTTTCTTGACAAAAATAAAAGTAGTGCTTCATGAGAACCTCAGTGAAATAACCGGGTCAGTCTATAATATTGTAAATCTGGTTGGTTAAAGCTAAAGACCTCTCATAAGTTTTCTTCCCAAATAAGGGAGTCCGGCTCCACCTGTCTCCCACGGCTATAGGAAAACAAGGGTTATTAAAAGATCCTCCCTAGCTTCCTCTGTAGTTTACACAGGCTCTTTACCTTGGATGAGGTCTTCAAATATGCATTTCTCTCTTTGATAAGGCAGGGGATTTTGAATTTTCAAGTGGCAATTTTAATTTAAAAAAGGGAAACTCCCTAGCCAAAACTAGCTTAGCATTGCAGCACAGGCTCCCTGACATTACCAACTTCAGTGCATTTCGTTCTCGTGTGGGTGTAACAAAAATGCAAGTTCCACTCCTTTAGTGTTAGCAATAAGGCTCTTAAAAATAGGCTAGTTAGCAAAACATATAATCCTTCTCGCACAGGAATCTGAGACTATGTGCAGCTAGCCATTCTACTTACTAACAAAGGACCCTATCTGTCCCATAGTTATTCAAGGCCCAACTCATCACTTTCAAACATGACAAACTACTGCTTTGGGCTGACTTTGCATATTTTATCCACTACACATGGGCAACTATAATAATGACAAGATGCACTGTAATTTAGAGACACAATACAGTATACATTTGATGTGAATGGCCGGCAACTCCTGAAAGTAAGGCCACATGTGATTTTGAGTTCACTGTAACCAGACTAACCACTTAAACTAAGCTGGAGTAGGTCTACTGCTCCCATAAACATCTACCAGCTAACCACCTTGCCCAGCTGACTGAACAGCTGGCTTACGTTGATTTATTTTGAAAAACTTTATGACAGATGGACTACACAATATAGACCTGGAGTCTGAACCTGTGGCACCAGTCTCATCTAAAGCTGGAGCCAGTGGGGGAATCGATGGTCCAGCACTGAAAAATAGAAAGTGTAAATGTAGTAAAAACTAAAGCACCTGACAGCAACAGGTATTTCACTATCCAGGTTCTATACTACTCAACCCTCTCCTGGGAACAACAACCCCTGTGCAATCTTCATCATTGGCCGCCCAACACAGTTGTGAATGGTAGCCTACCCGACCTCCTGCACTGAGTGTAAACTCTGTAGCTTGACTGGGCAGCCTTGCCTCATACTGTCCACCAAGCACTAGTCACCAGAACACGCTTGGCGCTTGGCTCTGACTTTTACCAGTTCCCTGAGTTTTCAGGCAGTATCTATCAATCAAGGCCAAGCCTCTTAGACCAGGACCAGAAAAAGGCAAGTCTTTTCCGCATCCACCATCATGTGGAGAGAATATTTTACAAATATTAAAATAGAAGTGAATTTAAATAAAGATACTATTTTATTTCAGCTTTATTGTGTTTGGCAGTAAATTCATTAAAAAATGGATCATTGTACAGCATGTCAAGGTGCTTGATGTAGACAGTGTGTCCCAAGATGTTCTTTTGCCTGGCTTTTAAACACAAACACACATCCCCCAGAGCATACAGGGTTCTGTGACTTGACTGATACCTGTGACACTCTCAATGCTCACCACCTCTGAATTTGCTGAACCTTAAAATATTGAAAGTTCTGATTATGTAAGAATTTGAAGAGAGAGAGAGAGAGGGGGCTGTATAATAGAATAAATAGTAAAAGTAATTTGGATTATTAAGAGTTATTCCTGCTTCCTGCCCCATATGACATGTTATGCATCCCTGGGTGAAGGTTTAGGTTTTGGATCAGACCAGGGCTACCTCACACAAGGATAACAGTGGATCAATCTTTGTATGAAGATAAACATTTTAACTTTCAATAGAGCTTAGTTAAATCTGTTGGATAAATAGTGTTCACTGGAGCTCTTATGTGACCTTCCTTGTGTAACCTTGACTATTCTTTTCAATTTTCACTTCATCTCACCTACACGGTTGCCTGATAATCAGACTGAATTGTATTACAGTGGGACTAGCAATTGGCGATGTAGGGTCTAGATCCAGGCAACCTAAACCATATCTTCTGGCCAGATTTACTCTGGGAATGGAACAAACAAATAATACATACCTCCAAGACCAAAGGTACAAAAATCGGGTCTCAAGAAAAGGAAAATAGCTTTCTTGTATATTCTATTGTCTCTACATGAGGTAACCATTATTCTGTTTATTACATGATTATTAAATTCCACATATTATTAAATTGACTTCATGTATGGCTTTCATATGTGGGTAGATCTGGCTTTTTCATAATACTAACTGTGTGTGTGTGTGTGTGTGTGTGTGGCCCCACCATCAAAGTTGCTGATCCCTGTTGTAGGTAATCAGTGTGTGAGGGTCACATTAGAGAGAGAGGGTGGTGGCTGGCTTAGTGCAGGGGAATGGAGGGATCAAAGACATGGCCTTAATTGTGTCCTGTTTGGATTTGGAGAGATGAAGGACCCGAGTCCTCCCCTTCGCTCACGCCAGCATAGGATTATTGACTTCTCCTCACTCACCGTCATCAGGATTTGTGCTGTTCTCTCAGATGAAAGAACCCCACAATATACTTTTAATCTAAAACATACAAATGTAATGTATCATAATAGATTCTGTATTATAGAATATCCTGTGAGCATTCTAAGATGAATATATTCTATTGGTGTTGTTCAAAGCAGCTGTAGACTATCGCAGACAGACATATGCCATTTGAGAGAAAACAGCTGTCATGCTCTCACATGCACAGAAATGTGTGCGTGCACATATGTGCGTCTGTGAGTGAGTGAGTGAGTGTGTGTGCTCAACAAGAGCAGTTAAAACATCACTAACATGTCATAATAGTTACATGGCGTAGCGCCTATCAATCCATGTGAATGATTCGCTATCACTGTACAAATGTTTGTCTGTGCAAAAACAGGGAAGTATTTTTATAGTATCTCTCCTAATTTGAACTAAACGACCCCCCGATTTTATTGAAGACCCGGGTAGGAGTTTATATGAACATGTTTTTTTTGTGTTTTTTTTAATGTATTTAATCTTTAGTTAACCAGGCAAATTGACTAATAATCATTATTTACGGCAATGGCCTAGGGGAGTAGTCACAGGGGTGGGGAGGATAACACACATACACCTGGGAGCAGCCCACAGCCACAGTTATACTGTTGGCCACTGAGCAGCTCCACCGGAGCAGCTAGGGGTTAAGTGCCTTGGTCAAGGGCACCTTGATGGTGGTTGTTGGGCGGCATTTGTTCAATTCCTCCACACAGATTTTATAATAATAATAATAGTATTGGAACAGGTGACCTTTTGGTCACAAGCCTGCTTCTCCAACTTCCCATGGCTACTGTTGCCTTCGTCTTAATCATTTGTAATGTAAACCCCTCTGTCTTCCCTGTGAGACTTCTCTGTCACATTGTAACTTTCCTGTCCTTGTGTCCCTGATGGGTATATTATATGAAGCTGTTGTTTGCATTTCTTTTAACACAGAGTGAAATCTGTGTTTGCTTGAGGTTGTGATTCCATTGCATGTGCAATAGATATTTTCAACTGGACTGACTTAACTTTTCTATCATCTGGCATTATATTGATCAAATCTGACCAACATCTCATCAATTAGACCAAGAATGAGTGAGTTGTGTTGTTCTGGGTGCTCAAATTGGCAGCTGTTCTCCTGGCTACAATTAATTTCAATGGAGCAATCATCAAAAAATATTTCCAAATCATCCAAATTGGTCTTTTTTCTCATTCTTTCTGGTTTCTTGTTTTTGGTAACATACTTTGTCTGATGTGTGGCTGCCCCGTTTGATTGAATTGCAGCTGGGAGAGTTCACCCAATCGTGGTCCAGTTGACAATATTTTGGTCAGAAAGGATTAGTTTGATGCCAGATGATAGAAGGAAGGGGTCTCGTTAAAAATGAAACCATGGAATTTACACAATGAACTATGTGAGGGTGTTGTGTCGTCTAGTCTAGATCACTTTTCATCCATGTTAAACAAATATTATCTGTCAGTATCACAGTACAAATAGAGGAGGGCATACCAATGACTGAACTCATGAGTTCCAAAAGTAATCTTTATTTTAGAATATACCATCAGTGTGCCCATAGAAAACAATGTGAGGAAAACGAACTTGCCTATATGAATATCATACCGTCATTCTCTCATAAAAGGGGCAGGTAACAAAATTATTTGAGCGCTATAAGTGCATATTTACATACTTAACAACACTTAAAAAAATATGAATGTGGGTAAAACATAGGCTATGCTTATTAGTTGTTTAATGTTCAATGTATGATGAGACATTTGAGAAGAAATTATAGGCAAATCCTAACTGTCCTGATAAACTCTGAGACAGATCCCTGAGAGTAGTAATTACAAATGTTCAATTTTCAACAAGTGATGTGTCATCGGTCACATCTATACTAGTGATTCGCACATAAGGGGGTTGTCCGAATCCTGACTGTGCAAAGAACTCAAGCCGGTGTCTGAGTCGTCATCGTTTATATGGTATGTCTTTGAGAGGCCCCTGGCCTGCTCCACCCACTCGCTTTTCGTCTCCAAAGTGCATATCACACCTGCTTCAGTTACCACAGGGTTATCAAAGTCTTCATTCGATGTCCCTTCCTCTAGCTCCAAAGTGTTCACTTTCTCCAACAAATCCCTTATTTCCTTTTCTTTTACCCCCCACATCTCTTGTGTCAGGTTTAAATCGTTCCTAACAGCTTCTAAATCAGTGTTTAAGCGAAGTCCAATGTATAAACTTGTATCTAGCTGCGTTTTGACCCTCTCCTCTTCCAAAAGCAACTCGTTTTCTGCTGCCTGCAGGGTTAAAGGGTCAGTATCAGTGGTCAGGATTGTTGATAACCTTACGCTCTCTTTAGAAAGCGCCCCTTGCCTCCGCTTCATCCACCTTTGGTTCAACTCCTCTTGAATCTCCAAAGTAATACTATCGATGAACACTTCATGCGCGGCTAGCTCCTCCTGTAATTTGACCACCTCCTCACATTGTTGGGCATATTCTTCTAATTTGGTAAGAATCTCCGCAGAGCAAGGCTTCTCGCCCTCAGGGGAGGCGCGTGCGTCAGCGTTGGCATCCACTAAATATGTGTCCTGCACATAATTAATCCCATGCCTTTTCATTCTATCAAAATGAACCTTTGCCTCATACCTTTCAATTTCCCCATCCAACTCTTTAATTCTCTGGATCTGTTGACGGATTGTATGGTCCTGGGAAATCACAAGGTGAACCAAAGTTTCCACTTTTCCCGCAGAGGATACGTCTCGGGACGCCACCTGTGCCCTCTTTTTGTTAATCTTATCCAGCTTTCTGAAGGCTTTCCTAACAATTCTACGTTGCTTCTCTGGTGAGAACCCCATGGTTGCCCTCGCTGTCCCTTTGAAAACGCAGGGACTCTCTTTACTGAGCACCACGCGCGCCTCTGCGCTCCGGGGTCCATGATTTGCTAGAGATGCCTCATTTTTAACCAGCACAAATCTCACGTTCTCCTGCTCCTCTCCCCACGCGCTCCAAAGGCGCAGGATTTTCGTTTTGTTCGGGAGAATCCTTTCGAACCCTCTCCATTTTTCCACAATGCAATATGAGTGTGGCGACCCAGATAACATTGTTGCTGAGAAGCTTTGTTGCCAGTTTTGATCCTCAAGAAGTACTCTAACAACATCAGCACAGGTGGTGCGTTTTGACAAACCGAAGACAAGCTTTTCTTCCCTGCAAACCCAAACGGAGATATTACTTTCCTCGTGCTGCATCATGAAGTGAAGCCAAAAGTTGATTAGTTCTTCAAATAGGCTATCTTCTGAACAAAAAGTGGAGTAGTCCTTTAAATCTTCTTAACAGCGATACTGAAGAAAATAGATTTTTTAGTAAAATAGACTATGCTATATTAATCCGCGTGTTAAAAACCAACAGTCCACGCTCGGATGGATTGTTCATTTTGCGCATTGACATACGTGTCCATACTGTCTAAGCACCTGTCAAGTTGTTGATAAAGCTAGAGTTCAGTAAGTCGATGTGTTCCCTGGCGTAGTTGGTCTGAGTGGTAAACACATGTAACTGCGTCACTTTTACGTTGCGCTCACTTAACAAAGACTGCCTTTAGTTTGATCACATGACTGTTCCTAAACTAAGCAGGGAAACCGCTTAATAAGCCTATGTTGTGTGTAGGCTATAACAACAACAACAACAACAACAACAACAACAAAGTGAAATGAAGATGATGACGACGACGACGACGACGATGATGATGATGGTGATGACGATAAAGCATAATAAGGCTGATTAGCCTATATGCTGTAAAATAAATAAATAAATAAATAAATAAATAAATAAATAAATAAATAAATAAATAAATAATCATAAGTTGTCTCAACTTATATTTTCAAGTAACCTTTTTTCCTTATTTGTTGTTGTTGTTGAATCAACTAAATAACAGTTGAATCAACTAAATAGGAGAGAATTAATATTGAATTTCGAGTTTACATTACTCATTTAATTGATTAATTCAACTAAAGCTAATGCAAAAACGTAAAAAAAAAAAGTTGAATCAGCTAAATAGGAGTGATATAAACTTGATATTTAATATCCACTCTTTCCAAGTAGTTGATTCAACTAAAAGAGCCAATGAAAAAGGCTATTTGAAAATATTAGTTGAGACAACTATTCTACAGTGTGGGTTCCACTAAAATTGTGGTATTATGATATAAGTGCAGTCAGAGTAGGCTATGTATTTCAAAAAGTTACAGTAATATTTCAGCTTTCTGTGAGGGACTTGCCTTTTTACTATGTATTATTATATAGTATAACATATGGCTTAAGACAGTCCAATATTTGTGAACATGAACAACTTTCTCCATAAACAAGAAATCCGAGAACAAAATGTCGAACCTATGATGTCAAGATGTGTAGCCTGGGGCTGCTATATTGAAAATTAATTGGAGCATAAGTTTGTGGACATCAGTGTGACATCATAGATACGATTCTTTCTTTCTTTCTTTCTCGTGTTTTTGAGAGACAATTGGGAATGTTAAGACCAAAATATCAAACTGTCCTAGGCAATGGAATTGGAAGTATTGGGAAGCTTAAATTCAGTGTTATGCCCCTTTATACAAACTAGCTTTACTTGGAGGCTGTTGGGTAAGTTAGCATAACTACACTCTCAGGTTATGCATTGGTGAAGGCATACTGATGCTACCACTTACTATACATGTATCTGCATCCCTGGAGGCTGATACTCAGAGGGCTCTGGTTTAATCAGGATGGGGTACACAATCTCAACCAAGTTATGATGCCAGTGAAAATAGAATAATATGAGCATATTACTGAAGTGGTGATATACAAGAATACAAGATCTAGCAGTCTTTTATTTTCACAAGTCATACACAGAGCCCTTGAAGGATAAGACCAGTGTAATTTTATGTTTTTCTAATTGTCAACATAGCCTATGGAAAGACCAAAACCTACAATGCATTTCTCCTACCTACAAGGTCCATCTAGCCAACACCAGATGTAACTCATATCCAGAAGTCATAGAACTCCAATCCTGTCAAAAAAGGGTTAAAACAAGTGACAGAGCTGTACTGTTGCTTTGGTCAGCATAATTCATTGTTGCTATGAACATGGCCATTGTACTTTTTCCTGGACTCACGTGTAATGTGCAATGCGCATGCTAGGGGACTACACTGTTCTGTTTAGTATCGATAGATCAATAGAGCTTGTTGCCTGTGAAAAGAGGTAGGTGTGCTCCAGGACTGATCTTTATCCTATAAGACTCAAGGAAAATGCAGGAGATCATTACATGGAAGGAGAGCTTGCTGCCTTTTGAAGTCAATTTTGTAATAACTACAATGCCCATGTTTTTCATGGTAATACAATATGATATTTAAAGCTGGAAATATGTGTTTGTGAACTGTATCTAAAGGTTTTAGCATGAAATGGGAACACATGGAAGGAAGAGTATTGAGAGCAGAATAAATGCATTGTAGGTTTTGGTCTCTCCATAGCCTATGTTTACATCAAGAAGAAAATAAAATTACACTGGCCTTATTTTTTAATGTTAACCTTGTGCTTGATCCTTTGAAAAGTGACCCTGTCTGTGAATCTGGTGAATCTCTTATAAATAGTACAGATAGAGACTCATCTTTTGAGTCAGTCAGTCAATGTACTTCAGGCTGCAAGTCAGAGTTCAGATAAGCATACACAGTGTGGATTTAGTATAAGAACTGTGCACATTGGTATATAACCTCAGACTTACCGTAGAGGGTAAGTGCCTTAGTGCTCAATTTGGATTTATTGCTCAGATCCGATTTTTTTGTTTGGCTGTTCACATTATTAATAATATTATTATTATTATTATTTTTATTTTTTTTTTGGCCAATATCAGATTCCAATGTGAACTGGTCACAGTCCTGAACTGACCCACATGTGCAAAAGAACAATAGGCTGCTGTGCATGTGGGTTTCTTCAAAACAGAGGCATGTCGTAAGACATTGTTGCAACTGCTCTTGAGAAAAGGTGGAATTTGACTGGAAACTGCCATTTTAGGTTGGCAACAACTGTGCAATAATTAGTCCAAAATGTCCCCAAAAAAAACTACTGGATAAACTTAATACATGCTCGTTTGATGTTTTCCTGTCCACAACTATGTTGTTGATGAAATGTGGTTTTAATGAAATGCAGATCTTGGACGTTACATTATAGTTTTCCAAATTAAAAGTGAACAAACACAAAAATAGATCATTTAACTAGGTAGGGCTGTAATCTGATTCTTCAGCATGTATGGTAAACAGAATAAGGTAAATGTGTCAAGAGCTCAGTCAACAATTCCCCTTTTTTTGGTGGTGGGTCTACCGATTTGTTTACATTTGGATCACAGATTGGGCTTTTGAAAGTGAGCAACATGCACCTAAACAAACAATTTATGTACTAGAAATAGGAACAATGAAGAAAAAAGCTGTTGTCTATTGTCAATGAAGAGGAAACAAACTGTTCCAGTGTCACAGACTGGTTATGACATACCACTGAGCAAATCAGTCTTGACATGCAATGATTCCCTCTGGTGTTCAGTATCATCACTACATTTCATTATACACAGTGCAAGGGCAAGGAACAGCCAAAGAGTTCCATAACTTAAGAGAAAGGCAGTGGAAACAAGGGATACATTCAAATCAGGCAATAGTTACCTAGGGCCCTTTGCAGGGTATGAAAAAAATCCTGGCTGACTTCAGTCATTGCAAAGATACCTGCAAAGTGAATATTCCCACAATGTAAACAGTGACTTCACTTGGTAACTTCAGGAAGTGAAGCCAAAGATTTCCACAAAATGATTTGTACCTATATGGAAGCTTATGAAGGCCATAAACCCTCATTTTACACTCTTCCAAATTGGCAGTTTAGGTTACAGCTGATGTTTATGACTCTGATAAAGATATCTAAGTCACAATGATGACATTATGATGATAATGCTCATAAACATTGCATTTTAGTGTAAATATCATACATAGGCCTATACAAGATAACAGATCAACAGGAGTAACTAAGTAGGTCTAGTTTTACTCAAGTATGATACTTCAGTAAAATATTGAGGCAGTTGTACTTTTCACTTTAGGGGAACTTTGAAGTTTTACTCCACTATTTTGAAGGAAATATCCTACTTTTTACTCCAGTACATATAACTGAACGTTCCAGCTTCTGGTTACATGACGAGCATGATCAGGGAATTCCAAAGTGTGAAAAACTGACTCTCATTGCACAGCCGTGTGCCCTTGGCATCAGTTACCTGAACAGGGGGGTATACTACGAAGCTAGATTATGGGGTTAGCAAGATAACCTACCCTGGATTTTCTGTGTCAAGACGGTGGTTCACTTTTTACCGGAGTAGATTGCCTTTGTAACTTATACTGTTATGTTCCAGCTAAGAGATCTAAACATAGAAAAGCACCACCTATTGACCCTCTTTGGAAAATGGAATATCATTACTAGAAGATCATGTGGCATTGACTTTTACAGCAGGCTCACTGATAATAAGATCATGATTGTTTCTTCTTCTCAAGTTGACGTCACCTTCCCAAGCCCTATTGGTTGTAAGCAATTTCACCTATTACATTTTTTCAATAGGCCTATATGTAGCTTATATCATCCAAAGACACAGTAATAAAAGCTTTAAAACCTCTGACTTAAAAAAAAAAAAAAAATTAGATTATGACATTTGTCCACTTATCACACTGTATTGTTTTTGTATTTGTTTGTGTGCCCAATACCTCTTAACACCATGGGAGGTTCAACTAAAATAAGTAATGCAAAAGATTACATTGGTCATTTGTTGCTGAAACTGCCCCTTTTATGTGAATGTGCTCATACCTCAAGTGGGAAAACATGGGTTGACTGATCAAGTTGATAACCACCATTGTGACACCAGTTAAGCATGATTGCGGTTGTTAAGGTACGCCGACTACCACAAAGATAGATATAAGGTACGTTGAACTTGCTTCACAGGCCCCAGGTGTCTGACCCAGAGTTATGGCTAGGGCTCACCCCTTTGGAATGGAACATGGCCAAGGTGTGGAGAAGATGATAGCTCCTTCTACTGTTTATCTGCTGTCAGTGCAGTTGATAGTTTGTTGCAATCAGAAATGATTAGGAACAATGAATGCTTCCAGATTCTTCATGCTACATACTATTTGTAAGCAACTATGCAAATACTGTATGCAAAAGAGATTTGTATGAATACTAAAAGGATCAACATTTGAAGTGAGTGGATACACAAAGAGATTAAAATTGGAGTGTGCACTTCCTATCTACTCAGTACAGCCAAAGTGTTCCCACAGCAACTGTGCCATTACAGGCAAATTGAGGAAACCCTACCTGTTTTCTACCCAGAAGACAACACTACTTCTTCCTTATTTGAGATTCAGTGGAGGGTGGAGTTTACTTGTTTTGTAAATAACTTTTGTTCCGTTGTTGCCACCATCTTTACTTGAGAAAAAAAGAAAAGTAATACAGAAGAAAGGACGTGACACAGTGCATTGAATTGTGGGTCTATGTGGGGCTGAAGTGAACAGATTTGATCACTCTGCTCCCTCGAGGGTGCCCTGTAGTGAACTTGACCTGCGTCATTCATGGATTGGACAGACACTTTGTGATGTGAGAAAAACAACATCTGGTTTCGATGGGGATTCCCTTAGGGGTGAGGGGGCTAGGGCAAGGGCAGGGGGCACAGAAATAGCTTGAATGGTATCCAGCCATAGAGATGCACAGTGTGCACTTTTGCCATTTGAGTCAAATGATCTTCTATATCGTGTATTGGAAAAATGGACTGTTCTCAGGTGTATACCACCACCTAGAGGCCCTGATTTATTCTGTGAAAAGGTTATTGATCCCCATCACTCTTTCCACTAAGTGGCAGTAATGCGTAAAATTCTGTGTTCCAACCACCACTGAATCTTAATTGAGGAGGAAGCAGTGTTGTTTTCTGGGTAGAAAACAGTTTCTGAATTTGCCCCTAATGGTGCGGTAGCTGTGGGAATGCTTTGACTGTACTGCATAGATAGGAACTGCCCCCTCCAGCTTTAATCTCTTTGAAACAACTGGCCACTGAAGCCAGTTTTGGCAAAACTTACAGTATATCCTCCTGATTGCACAGTTAGCAAGAAGAAACAGCTGTGAGCGATCCATTTAATTCTTCTGGTATTACAAACAGCCACTTCTGCTTGGGTGTACAAGTCCTTGAAATCGCACATACTGCACTCCACGTACTGAACAGTAAACTTCAACAGTAGTATGATGTACATACTTTATGTATGTAGTACATACAAGGAACTTGGTGTATTTAAAGTCTCAATCTGTTGTGTGTGTGTGTTTTCTTTATTGTTGTAATTATTATATAGATATGGCATAATATATTTACATATACATCCTTGAATTGTTTGATCTGTAGATGGAAAATAAGCTTTTTGGAACTTAACCCATTGTAAATTGTAATATAGGTCTGTTTCACTCCAGTGTTTGTAAACAAACAACTTTTACTGGCTCAAAATACAGCAAATGCAATTAAAACTAATATTTCCATGTTGTCTAGTGTATCAAGAGCTCAGTCAATTAACTAGAGAATGAAAATGTGTCTCCATTTCTATTTCTTTTTTTTTTTGTGTGGTGGGGCTACCCATTTGTTTACATAGCCTATGGATCACTGATCTGGCCTTTAATACTGTATATAGTTCACACTAACATACATTTTTCTGTTAACTATTGCTGACTGAGAGGATGGTTTAATTTTCTGTTTGTCTGGTGTGCACACAATTTCCTGAACTGTATGATTTTTAAAGCAACAACAATAAGGAGACAATATTTTCCAGATTTATTCAACTTCAATTGCATACATACAAAGTATCTAGAAAGCTACAAAATATCTACCATTATCAAGAAGGCATCATAATGTTACGGAGCAAAAACGAGACCATATGCAGTAAGGAACACATACACATAGCAGAGTTTCTTTTACCTCTCTTGCTCCAACATTTTACTGTCATCCTGGATATGAAAAGATATCACACTTCTTTTCCAAGAAAAGCTAGTATATAATTTTATACAAAGCACCTTTTTACAAAAAAATCTCTGCACACAAAACCCAATAGTGTTTTTTTATACTATCTGAGCTATGTGAAAGTTCACTTTAAAGCCAACATTTGAAAAAAGATAATGAAACAATAAGGTACCAGTACCTACACTTAGACAAAATTACAAACAACAACAATAGCTAAACCGCTGATATGTATGTGTCATGATTCCTTTACTCATCCATGTTTTGTGTCTGTTTTGTATTCAAACAGAGCCCTCCAGACATTCATGCCATTAAAGTCATCAGTCCTGTGGTCTCAGGGTAGCGGGAGGTACCCTTACAAAAGTATCATGGTAGTTTGATGGTAATTTCAGACACACCGGCCATTGTATAAATAATTTACCATGGTACTGCCATGGGAAAAGTCATGTATCACCATGGTACCACTTTTAAACTCAAATAATACCATGTATAATCCAATTTGAACCATGATACTGATGGTATTTCCATAATCTTTTGGTCACCACCATGATGGTTGCAACCAGAAAATTATGGAAATATCATGCTACTTTTTTGGAAATACCATGCTACTTTTTGTAAGGGAGTCAGCTGTTTGAAAGGTGTAAATGACATGTAAAAGTGCACCAGCAGTGCAGCAGTAACATAATAATTACCATCCTCTTGGGCTTAGAACACACAGACAATGTCATCACAAAACCATTGTATACAAGTGTAGAGTAAGAAAACAATAACATCTCACTAAGTAATTGATAAATGTGAACAGATACACAGGGTAAACGTAACGAGAAAATAAAAAATACATATGCCACATGTCCACAGGACTGTGGAAAAATACTGAATGATCGAACTAACTTTGTCTGCATCCACCAGAGATATTGTCTGCAATTTCTTAGATTAAGATACTTTAAGATTAATATAATTTTGAGGGAAACAGTAAACATAACCTTGAGTAGGTAAAAAAAAAAAAAAACCTCTATGGCCTCAGACAGACAGACTAGCAGTTTTTAACATTTTGAAAATGGTTTCAGCTCCTTAAAAACCATCAAATTCACACTTCTGAGAGTTGTGACAACATTTTACGTACAGTACAACCATTAGAGACCTGGTTTAGAAACCACTCAAAACCATGGAAAATTTTAGCTGCTTGTATGTACAAAGAATTTCAATCAACATTATCCTCTGTATCATGTCATGCACACTGCACACATTGTGCACACTGTATGAAAACAATTCCAAACACATCTTTGAAAGAATAAATAGGTCCGTCTGGTATAGATCTAGTTCACTTTGTAGCCGACTATCAAATCACTTGTACATTCTAGGAAAAGTGTAAGCAGTGTGAACAGATTCATGTGATACCAGCTCTAAGCTCAGTGTTTGATGACTTCCTAGTTGACAACATTGTTATGGTTGCATTGTCAATAGCAACACCGAGATCATTCAGATGATCAGAGATCTATACTTTTTGCAATTTGTGAATGTCAACAAACATTGTTGCAAAGAAAAAAAAAAAAAAAAGCAACAAAAAGAAAAACAACATTATTTCCATAACCCATTGATCCTTTAAAACATGCACATTTGTACAAGGTGTACTGGTGGTGACACACTGGTCAACATTTTGAGCAATGTTGTTGGGAAATATTGGACAGGCAGATGTCTCCAAATCTTTATACTGATTGCATGGCAACCTCTTGTTGCCTATAAATTATATTTTATATTTTCCCCTCTGTCTCACATGATGTCCTAATGACAAGCACATTGCCCTATCACATTGCCCACAAAGGTGACGAGTGTCTTGCCTCCCTATGATTTCTGCCAGCTGCGTGATGAGTCAACATTCTGCAGGAAGTCAGTGATAGCATGTTCCAACAGGTCTTTCAAACTTTGACCTCAAACATAGAAATAGGATTTCATTCAACAGATCACTTCTCAAAACCAAATGATAATTGTAATAATAATCAATACATAATTTATTTGACCATAAACCAACTGTCCCCTGCCATTATGATGAACCTTCAGAAAGGCAATGTGGTGATTGGTTTCACTTATGTCTCGTTTTTGGTCTAGCAATGTTTAATTCGTAATTCCTATGTCTTTTTGAAGCTGGAAATTCTAACCCAAAGGCACTTCCTTGCTACAGTCCAGGACATGACTAGAGATTGACTATATCTCTGTATTTTTGGTCTTTTAGGATAGAAAAGGCAATGTCAATTCTTACATTTAGTACATTCTTAGAAAAAAAGGTATTACTGTTTTAGCAATTTATAGGGTTAAACGCTCTGAAAGGGAATATCTTCTGCACACCCGATTGCGAAGGGTTCAGAACTACATGACAAATGTCACAGGACCAAACCATATTTGTATGGAGTAGATTATGTTCTATTTGCATTAAGCTAATACAGTGCATGGGAGTCTTTTAACGTTTTAGGATTAAAGGCTCGAAAAATTAGCACCTGTGTCAGTCCTTCTATTTGAACCCTCACAGTTGTGATGTCAAACCTTAGATGAAAATTTTTTTGGGCAGAAGTTTGCACAAAGACCCCTTTAAAAGCAGTTTTTCTAAGAGTGTACCAATACCCAACTCATGTCTCACTGATGTGGCAAAATATTGTACCAAATTGTGTAATTGTTTTTTTCTTTTTAAATTCACACAACTGTTTTTTAAGTTAAAGACAAAATAAGGGTAATGTTACAATATACACTAAGGCACTGTACACTTACACTTTGGCAGATTGTATTGTATATTTGTTTTTCTTTTTTTACACAATGCAAACATATTGAGTCTTCCAGCAAAGAGATCACAGCTTTAGTGGCATCTTTTGAAATTCACACAACTATGGTATAACATTTTTAAGGCTCGGAATTGGTGTAGGCCACGGCAACTTGGGGTAGTGAGAAAATAAAGGCAGCAATACTCTGGATTGGACATCTTAGATATTACAACGCAATGACCAGAGGTGGAAAAAAAATCTGAGATTGAAAAATGCATCAATCAGGGGCAATGCCACTGCATACTGACCAAGGCCTGCTGTCTAGAGGTGGTCCCTTGTCCCATGATTATTCAAGGTTTATTGTAATAACCAAAGATCTATAAAAAAAAAAGAAAAAAAAAGAAAAGAAAAAAAGTTAGAATCACTAAAGCATGTCCAAGTAAGGGAACAAAGTGCGCTGGACAAGCTGACAGTCCAACTTAAGTCAAATAAGTAGTGCTTTAATTTATCTAAAATCTATTTCTTTAATGGTCACAGGAGAAGGGCTAATTTGCAGCGCAGGACTACGTAACAGATGGTTTCCATAATGCAACATACTGTAAGACTTCCTGGGATAGAGGAAAAGATGCAAGTTAAACTACATGTCTGTAGTATTTTCACAGTGCAATCATTCTGTTGTTAGTGTCTAAGACTTGGAGTGCTTCGATAGGGAAAAACGTTAAGTATCGTATTTTCCTGAAAGCTAAAAATGATTTTTAGCAAAGCGATAATTCTGGAATGACGTCCGCTATCACGTGCCTTCAACAAACCTCTATTTCGTCTTGTGTTGTGATCTTTTAGTTTCTTTGGAAAATCTATTGGCTGTGTGTGTATGTTTGTATATCTACAGTATGTATGTTCACAAGTTCTCAACTACAGACATAGAAAACACACCCATACACATAACATAGACCACATCAGCCCATGGCAAAAAAAGGCTAGCATATTTTTGTGTACGTAACAAGATCAAAGCAGAAGACAACATACATATATTTCTTTTTAACAAATTAATCTCAACCAACAAATGTTTTAGATACTGCCACATGTATATCCTACAGAGATCGACTCAACATAGTTTAAATGACAAATTACTCTCGTATTAAAACGTGAAACAACTGTACCGCAATTCACAGCTGCAGTCAAATAACAAACACATACATTAAAACAAAAAACAAAAACAAAAAAAACAGAATTTATAACAATAGACTTCACCCAAAAATATGACTCAAAAAGCATTGTAGGTGTGATTTTCATCTATAGAGGCACTGCCACTTGTTTTGAGGTTGGTAAGTCTATGAAAAGAGGGGACTGGAGAAGCTTGTGGGATTCTCATTCCTTTACCAGCCGGTAGATATGATGCTGGGCACCGTGCTCACTGTTTGAAACCTCAAACACACACGCCATACACAGCAGTGTCTCCTGGGTGTCCCTGTTCGTCACCACCTGGAAGACAGAAACACAAACATAATTATGTCACTCTCTGAGACAAAAAAGTATGGCCCTCAATGCAATTTAAGGAGCAGTCTCTTTGGAGTGGAATTTGGTTCAAGAGTGGAGGTATTGCCATATTCTAAAAAGGGCCCACACAGTTTATCACAGTCAATCAGAGTGCAGCGCAACATAATGGAATGAAAAATCTTAAGAATCTGACGGGGTGGGAGGAGAAGAAAAACACACTGAACAAAAAGAAGGGGAAAAAAGAAGGCAGTATTTTGAGAGCACACACCCACATGTGCATTAAAGGAAAAAAAGGACATTCTCTTTCTCTATGCCTCTGCAGTGGAGAATGAGACTTTTAGCCCCCATGTGATGGCTATAATAACAGGGGTTCCCGCCCCCTCTTATCCTCCCTCCATGCCTCCCTCCTCCCCTACAGATAATGAGGCTCCTCACACTGCGTTCCATACTCTGTGGAATGTGAGGAATGCAGGACCAGGGAACGGAACCCATCTCAAGGCCCAGGCAGAGTCCCCTTTTCCAAGCTGTCTGGAGCCACTGGAGCCCCCAAACCCACCCTAAAGCCAAGATAGGAATAATGAGTGACCCAGAGAGGTCCTCACCCGTTTATGCAAGCAAGACGCTGCAGTGGTGCCTATTAGGAGACTCCTGAATGGAGAAGTATCATAGTGAGAGAGACAGGAGAAGAGGAATGTTTACCAATAATATGGTGAAGTTCTCCAGGACACTATTCATCATATATTTCTCTGGCAGGTGTTTCAGCTTATGGATGAAGTTGATCATGTATTCACACATGGGAGACCTGCTTATCCTGTAGACAAAACGTCCATTCTCAAACCGTGCATATTCAGTCTAAAGAAAGAGAAAGAATACAGACCACAAACAAGCCCCATGAGAATTAGAACACGAAGCAATGCACTTTTATTCTCAATATACTTAAAGTGAAAATCCATCCTAAAAAATAATCTACATTGTACTATTCAAATGATCTTGGACAGTTAAGTTAAACATAGACAACTGTCTCCCTATAAACTGGAGATCAGAGCATCAAGACTTGAATTTGTGATGTCATCAAGTGACACTTTTTGGTCCATTGACAATTAAGTACTACAATAAAGTACGACAATTAAGCTAGTACATAGAAATTAGTTTTATTTAAAGGTAGGGCTTAGAGCTCTGAATCAGAAATTGTACCCATATCCCAGTACCATGGGTACTGTCATAGTGTCCTGGGAGTTGTTCCAATATTCACTGTGGAGTAGCTCCAGGATTTATCTCCTGATGACGTCATCACTAGAGTTTTGTTTCTCTGGTCTTCAGCTTAAAGCAGCAGATAATCCACAAACCTTGTTGTGAGCAGTTTCATTTAGGAAATATTTTCTACCAAAGTACAGCCACCATACATTATTATGGGGGTGTACTTCGGTAGAAAATAGTTCCTAAATGAAACTGCTCACAACAAGGTTTGTGGGTTATCTTGAATAACCGGGTCATGATTTCTGGATTGCTTTTGAGTTTTTCAAATGTATTTTTTTGCCATTTTGAGTGCCACAACCCGAATGCCATTCAGCTCCATTGTATTGGAGTGACGGCATACATCTCTACAGCAGATATCTCCAATCACATAGAAACGATCTGGATGGATAGATAGCACTCCAGGTAAGGGAGTTTTTATTTTTTATTTTTTTTTTATTTTGGGTGAACTGCCCCTTTAAGGGGAGACTTATTCTTATTCACAAATCGAAATTGAGCTGTACTGTATTATATAAATAACATATGTGAATGCTATTTTAGGGTGGATTTTTCCTTTCATGACATGGCGAGATATTCAGATATTCCCATAAACATCCAGATTAGGACTGCCCCCTCTTGGTCAATTCATCAACTAATTGATTATTAGGGTCTTGGTCGACTAATGTTTTTTTTTTTTAGACAATTAGTTGTCTTATTATTAGTCATTCCTCATTCATGTAAAATGAAGAAGTTGGAAGCCACTTGAATGCAAAGGTGAAGATTTATTAAATGCTCAACAGGTGCAGGTCAAAAATGAATATACATCAAAGGCAAAAAAAAATGGGACACAACAAAGGGCTTTTACATGCAGAAAAACATAAACCAATGTGTTTCAGGCTCAAAGGTCTTCCTCAGTCAGCATGTTTTTCTCCATGTAAAAGCCCTTTATTGTGTTGGTTTGTTGCCTTTGATGCACATACATTTTTGACCTGCACCTGTTGAACATTTAATAAATCTTCACCTTTGCATTCAAGTGGCTTCCGACTTATTCTTTTTTATTACTATTGCGAGCCTTTTGTAAGCCTTTTCCCCCCAGTGTTTGTAAGTGGATACCTGTAAAATGATAAGCACATAATTCGCATCACATCAATATTCACAACATTCAACAAAATCCTATGATGATTATTCGACTAGGAATTTAATTGATCGACGACAGCCCTAATCCAAATAGATGTAATAAGGGAGAGCCCTTACCTCCACTTTCTCCACCACCTGCTTGCCAAAGGAGCAGACCTTTGTGGAGCAGGTGATGGTCATGTTCTCGGAGCTCTCGTACTGGCTAGTGACTCCATAGAAAGCCCCTGCATCATCCTGAATGTTGCAGTTCAAGTCGGCCTGAGAACAAGGAAAAAGAGAGAACAGAAATATTTGTTGGCCATGTGCTGAGGAGTGTTACTATTTGGAGTTCATTTTCAGTGATGGTAAATGCTAAACCAAACAACATAATCCAAATTCATTCTTCCTTACAATGATAAAGCTATAACTTTCCTTGAAATAATACAATTTGCTTAGTATTTTCCATGTGTGTAGCTGAATAAACGACCTATTACCACACTGCCCTCTGGTGACAGGGAAGAAATACAACCAAAGTGCATAAAGATTGCGCCCCTCTGCTTTTGTCATATCCATTTAACAGAGTAAAACGTAGAGTGCACAGCATCCAAACATCAGTTTAGAAAGACAGAAAGAGGCCAAGCAGACATGGGTTGTGTACAGTGGGATGGGCCTGGAGAACCAAATTCTGTCAATCCAGGAGACAATAGACTCCACATCTTTATTCTATGCACCTGGTCCATTGGGAGAGCATAGAATTGGAAGAAAATGTATCTTGAAAAAATGTGCTATTTAAAACCCTGAATGAATTATCAGCTTGTCAATGTATGATTATAGAGCTGTCTAGGCTAACCATGTACATCTAATATTGAATTAAGAGCGCCTCTGACACATCTGAATAAGCATGTAAATGCATCCATGCTGGAAACAAGATTCTAAAAAGGATAAAATGAAGTCACGTCAAAAGGCTGATTTCTGCAATATGAAAAGGGCCAGGTCCTGGAGGCCAGCCTTTCTATGTTCAGAACATGCTGTTCATTATGGCTACAAAAAGAGGAGACAACCCTCTATGACATTCTCCTCCTTCATTAAGCAAAGCAGTTATACTTTCATTATTGTGCAGATTCTGCCTTTCATTTGAAATTCAGATTGGTCCATCACTTCAAAAGGAATTTGAAGGGACTTGGCCCGGGTGCATACAGCCTCACTTTGTTGACTGCCGCTAGTTAGCATTTTGCATCAGGGAGAAAATACATGCAATGTTTAAACAGCCATTAAGAGTGCAACCAGGTCACTCTATTGTTTTGAGATATTACACTGAATTAGAGCGTGCTTTGATCATGAGCTCTCCTGCTATGCAAGTCCAAATATAGCAGAGAGAGCATTCTGCAGACACGTAGAGTGCAGTCTTCTCTGTTTAGACCCTGATTACATCCGTTGACTGAAGATGAACCTCAACAGATCATTATTGCTCAGGGTTCTGCCATCAGATCTTCTGCACTGTGCTTTTACCATCAGTTATGAAGAATGATATACCGTGTAACCCTGTGACGAAGGTAATCAATATGAAACACTAACACTCTTTTATGCTATCACACTCTGCTTAAGGTGCCCTTTGAAGTTATTAAGTGAATATGTAGAGTATATCTTTCCTGTTTCTTTAATAATTCTTCAAGGAACCACTATTCAGAAAAAAAGGAGCACATATTCATAGTATTCGGTCGCAGACATGTTGGTTGCAAACAACAGGTGATTGTAATCAAATAGCAGGTGATTATAATTAAATGACAACCATGGCGAATGAGTTGTGCCATTGCACAATAACATACGGCAAAACGCATCGTAAGAATACTATGAATAAGTACATTACTTATCAGCAACATAGCACTCACCCAGAATTTTATGAGGAAGAAGGAATTCTGGGGACCCTTGCCAAAGAGTTCCTTCAGTCCTCCTTTCTTTTCAGGGAATTTGTCATAAATCTGACGAATGTCCACTGACTCTAGTAACGCATCACTGTAGGAATGATTTGTCTGCCCGATATGCACAAAGAGATGCTTGTTGTACTGGAAGAAAAAAAAAAAAGTTGTTTTAGAATCACATTTGAACTTCAGAACCGAGCATAAACTGTAACCATAGTTCTTGAGATACTAACCTGATACATTCTAATTGTTTTCGACCAAAGACATTTGTGATAGGTAATCTAGACACAATAAACATACATTATTTTATTCATGGTACACAAATAAATAATACATAACCATTATTAGGAGGAATACCAGGAATTTGGAGAATATACTGTATCAACATGTTAACCTGCATAATTATCATAAGGCCCCAGCAACAAGTATGTAAAATCTTATCATGAGGGTTATTTCAAAGTCATGCTACCCTTTAGTTCAAGACCACTTTCAGAGTAGCTTTTGCAGCATGTAGCCTTCAGGGCAATGCAACCATTTCAAATATTCAACTAAATGTAAGATTAATGGCTGTTGTCATGTGATATCAATAACAAAATAAAATTCTCTGGGGAATGTAGACAAACCTAGACGGATTGCTCCCATCCAAGGCAAACAATAAAAAATGTGGGGTGCAACCTTAGGGCTGCTGACTTGTGTGCCTTTTCACATGACATTTAATGAATCTGTGGCCTGTCTCACTGGGTCTATCTAGTCTACAGTGCAGATCCCTTTGGTTGAAGTCTTTTGGGGGATTCATAATTATTTTAGGTTTTCAAGGTTTATTATAAACACCACTGAACTTGTTCCCCCAAAACAGATGACAGTAAGCCTCTTCCAGAGATCACCATCGACAGCCGTCTCGTTCTGTGCTCTCATCTGAGTCCATGTCTCGGAAACTGTCCCCATGCATTCAGATGGGCATGTATTGGAGTCATAGGAGGTGGGAATGAATACCATGTTATAATGATTTTCAGTGGTGTGGCATGGTGGTCTGTACTCACTGAATCTGGGTCTCTCTGTTGCTCTAGGAAGGCGGAGAATTCCACCAAGCGGAGTTTGGATGTACCGATGGAGCGACCCTGCCATGCCGGGACTGTGGGTGCTGGGGCTGCTGTGGTTTCATAACCTGCATTAACACAGTAATGAGTTCAAGACTCAAACAACTGAACCTCATCAATCTCACTGAGTTGCCTTGGAAAACAACAACAAATTATGTTGTGTCTTGAAAATAACAAAAGAAAATGTGTTGTGTCCTGTAAAACAACCCCTTACCCCCCACCCCTGAAATCTTCATTCCATGGCACATTAAAGATGCAGTCTGTGAGATGCAGATGCAGGTGTTTGTTTGGGCATGGTGGCTTTGACATTGTCACTAGCTACCTACTGATCTTCTGGCTGAACAACCTAGCTACGCACAAACTGAGTAACTGTGATTAAGTAAATGCCTTGAGGAAGGAGCTGCGAGCTTCATGATACATTTTGGTGTTCCTAACTTGACACAAGACCTTTGACAGCTATACCAAAGCATTGGTCTATGATGACATGTACAAAATAGATGACAGATAGCCTTTATATTTTCAAAACTTCACTGACCAAATATCCAGAAAGATTAATCTGATCTGTTTTCTGACATCATATTTCAGGTAATATTTTGGTCTCACTCAAGAGATTCATATCCCAATATTCCCTTTGCTCCACTCCCATTTCAATGTAGACGCGGTGCTCTACAGGAACTGTAGGTGGGGTCGATGAGCAATGACACAGCTCATCTCGCAAGCCAGACTGCTCTCTTCTTAAGAACGCATTCATTTCACTGAAAAGAGAATCAGCCAGAGTAAGACAGAAGGGGCCGGGAAGGAACTAATATGTTTTAATGACTGAGCAGAGTGATGCTCAAGTGAAGGAGTGTGCTGAACATGATGTAGTCAGCCACTGTAGATACCTGTTGTCATCTGCTGTTCCTAACATGGACAGAGGTTAGGGCAGAGGGGGGATACAAGGAGCAAGGGGCGCGCTGAAGATTTGGGTGTTAAATAACGGGAACTGGAGCTCTTATCACTTGCCATGCTAGAGGAAACACAAAATGCTCCCTTTGAGTTAGTCTAGCATTATAGCAAAGTTTTATTTATTTATTTTAGGCCATAAAACCCTACCTCCAAAGACATTGCATTAGTATGCCCTTGTATGCGCAATAGTGTTATTAAGTGTTACATTTATTTTAGGTGGGTTTTTCCCCTTATGTTTGCATTTTGTTAAAAACTTACTTGAAATGGCTGTTGTGACTGCTGGCTGGATAGGATATGCTTGCTGGGCAAAAGGCTTAATACTGAAACAGAGAGGGAGGGACCTATCAGAAAAGCACAGTGCTCCCTGGAACTTCTACAGCACAACATATTGAAAAGATTAGTTGCAACATATAACACAGAAAAAATATGGCTGTGTGACGCATGTGTTCTTGAGCCATTCATCCAATTATTTCTATGGAACCTATGACCTCTCTGAACCCAGACAATATTGGTCGACAAGTGACAAAGAATGGATGAGGGATAGAAACACATAGTGTTGAAAAGCACAACTCAAGGCTGAGAACAGAATATCATACTCACTCTTGTGAGGACCCTGGCTGACCGGTCGATATCATACCCTGCCAAAACTAGAGATTTAGATAAATAAATAGACAACAAAAACATTTCATCCAATCATTCATTCAGCTGTTAGCAATGAGATCAAAATGGTTCTTAGCACTGTTGACTTAGATGTGGTTATCTTAACGACCATTCCCAGTATTCATGTGCTTATCTGATAGAGGCAGTTGTGTAAAGCTGTGGTGTGTGTAATGTGATTTGGCCAGGGTGTCAGTGTGGTTGGCCCAGTGGATCTGGTCAGAGTGGATCAATAGGGGGTTCGTACCCCTGCTCCAGGGAACGCGGGTCGTGGGATGCCTGGCAGGCCCAGCTTGTTGTGGATGGCAGTCGCAGAGACGATCTGAGCAGAGGACATGGATGCCATACTCTGGAGGGCTTTGTCCTTCACAGTCTGGTCCTTCAAAAGCAGTCACAAAAGGCTTAGCACTCACCAAGGAAGTGGT
>OMKL01064071.1:0-21539 GCA_900302295.1 Parasudis fraserbrunneri | reverse complement strand
GAGGGCTCGACTCCACAATCGGGTCACTGACCCGCCAACACGACCTGATGTCCAGGTTACCGATTCGTATTACTACCTCACAACGACGGAACCACCCGCTCTGTCTCTTCACAGTCGAACCATTGTTCATCCCACTCAGCCGACAATTTCTTATTTACAAACTGAGCTTTCACTGACTGCGCCCTCTGCCTCTCCCATGCAGGCTCCAGAATCTCTCACACAGATCGTTTCAACCCAGGCTAAAGAACCGCAGTGTAACTCAGTCACCTTGTCTTCACCTTCACAAACCGAGCCTCAACCATCCCAAACTCAGCCTGCATATAAAAAGACCCACTCCCAGCCTCTGCCAACCTTCTCACAACCATCCCAAACCCAGTCTGCATATAAAAAGACCCACTCCCAGCCTCTGCCAACCTTCTCACAACCATCCCAAACCCAGCCTGCATATAAAAAGACCTCCCAGCCTTCGCCAACCTTCTCACAACCATCCCAAACTCATCCTCAGCAACCCTTTACCCGAACTCCTTTTCCCCAATTTCAACTTCTGCCATCCCCAACCCAGCACCGTCCATATTCTGTACAACCTCCTCCAAGCAGAGGCCAGCCTTCCCGAACTCGACAGCTCCAAGTTGAGGAGGAACCCTCCCCAGCACAGCCTCAACCGCCTTTTATCACATCCACACTTTCTCAAACTCAACCTCATTCACCTTCAGCACAGTACCATCCACTCCACACACAACCTACGCTACTACAGAACCTAACAGAACCTCACCCACCCCAAACCCAGTCTAGAAATCCTCTTATCCTCCAGCCTTTCATCTCAACTATCCACCCTCCTGATCTGAGCTCCAGTCCCTCTACCTCAGACCCCAAGGTTCCTGGTGGCCGTGAGGTCACCACAGCCAATCAGAATGCTAGCCAGCAAGCGAACCCGGTGCAGCCAGCCAAATCAGCCAATGACACGGAACCAACCGAGTGGCTTACGTGGAACACATCTCAATCCCCTATGACCAGCGATGACCCCAGGTACTACTGTTAGCGTAGCAAAATGATGACAGAGAATGACGCATCTTTTATTTGTTTTATTTAACTATTCTGTCGTTTCAAGTGCGTTTACACACACGTCGGTAGAAATGAGAGAGCCAAAATACAGTTTTACAAGAGAGCATTTCAGATGATTACATAACTTTTCCCATCGTTTTCAGCTTTGACATTTCGTGACGTATTCGTATTTTTTTGTGGATGATGTGATTGTTCACCTCTCTTGTACCAGAGTGACACAGCAGTCTCCAGCATGGCTGCCAGTGCTGGAGAAACATGACATCCCTATTGTGGTGGGAGTGGGTGTGTCTCTGGCCTTCATCTTCATCACCATGGGCTTCTATTCACTGGTCCAGAAGAACGAGCCTGTTCCCACAAGCCGAGCAGGTCAGTCACCTTCATCTCCTCCACTGGACCCCCGTTACGGTGACAGATTCATCTCCCGATTAGTGATGTCTCAAGTAGCGTATATATTCTCAAACCATTAACTTACATTAACACTAGGAATTTCTGCAAATTGATTGTTACAGTCTGATTAAATGTTCTCCACAGCTCAGAGGAATCTGGGTGTTCCGAAACGACATGCCGATCGTCGAACTGCTGGGAGAACATATGAAAATAGGTGAATGTGGTACTGCACAGAATGAACTGACTCAGTTAGTTGGTGTTGTGAAAATGACACATGAAAGTGCTATGAATGAGAATGAAAAAAAACCACTTGTTCATTAAAAAAAGAATCGTGCTAACAAACGTTCCACGGTATGACAGAAACGCAAAGTACAATGACAACAGGATCTGCCATGCAGTACGCTGGTGCAGCGAGACAAATGTGTCTCTTGTTTCTTGTCCAGGGCCTTTGAGGATGACGATCTGGTGGCGGTGGTCGAGCAGAGCCCCAACACGTCAGACACCCACGCCAGGCCACCAGGCCCCAGCCTGGTCACGGTCCAGATGGAAGCCACCTCTGAGGAGCTCCGGCAGATCCCGCGACCCAACCCGGAGGACCAGTCGATCACGGTGGAGATGTATCCCGAGCCGATCCTTGACACACAGGTTAGAGAACACACACACACACACACACGCATATAAACGCTAAAACACACACCGAAACGTGACTGTTCATAAAGGAATGCCTCCCCTACTGTTTCAGATCGACCCATGCCTAGAGGAGGACAAGGGCTTTAGTGTGTCCCAGCCCAGCATCCAGCTGCAGTGTGTGGAGGAATGGGCTAGTGCTGGAGGAGACACCCATGTCCCACTCCAGGACGCCCTGCCTCCTCCATCACCCTTGCTCTCTCGCTCACCATCCCCCTCCCCTCCGTCTGTGGAGGCCCTGCACTCCTCGCTAACCCTTCAGACCACTGAGCCCTGCATGGCGCCAGTCCACCACAGCCTCAGCATCTCCCACAGCAACTCCCCCTTACTCCTCTCTCACCACGTCTCCCTGGGGCCCACTACCGTCGCTGTGGACGTTCATTTTTACCCAGCAGCCACTGCAGCAGTGGCAGTGGCCACCAGCACCCATATCAACTCTGTCTCTAGTGCCACTTCAGTGACGGGACCTCTGTTCAGTTCCCCGTCGGTTCACAGTCGGGAGAATGACCTATCAGCTCCCAGAATGCATCAGAATAAGTAGCTATGCTCCTAGTGAGTAGGTATGGAGCTCAGCAGAGCCTTTCCACCTCTGGTTCTGGAAGTATTTTCTCTATGGCCATAGCCTGTTGTGAAAATCAAGATTAGACACAATGATTTTTTGTATGCAACATAGAAACTCAAGTTTCTCTGACATCGTAAAGCATTAGCATTGTTTAATGTAGTAGTGACCGTAGTTATTAGGGATTCAACCTCCTTTATGATCGTTGTTTCTAATCACCATTTGAAATGTACACAACCGCTAAATAATCTGGGAGAACCATGTTGTTTCAACGTTGCCCAGTAAAGTTTATTGTGGCTAAACTCTGTTTTCACCAAAGACTTCAGCCATAGAGAAAATACTTCTGGAACCAGAGAGGTGGTGAGCACTTCTTAGCTCTATTAGGAATTAAGTTCCAAAACTTCTTGGCGTGACTGATGGACATGTTGACATCATCTGCACATGGCTGTGCTTTCCAGGTGTTTTTCTTTTGTGTGCATTTGTGCAAGTGATCTGAGAAAACAGCTCTAGCTAAAAAAAAAAGCAAAACAAAAAAAAAAACGGTCTAATGAGACTAACTCACCACAAGGACTTTACTGTTTGTGTCTTTATGATCATGTAAATATGTACTTGCTATGCCAAGTACTGAACATTCTGTATCACTGTATCACACTTTACTCTACTCGTTACATTGTTTAGTGAGAAAAGTTACATTTGACTATGACATAGATGTCTTCAAGTTTGCCTTTATCACTGTACTTTCTGCAATTCTGCTTTTTATAAAAAAAATAAAAAAAATAAATGGAATAACTAATGTGAGACCTAGGCTACTCTGCTGCTGTGTACAGATGGGTTTACATCCAACCTACTGCTGTTTTTTTGTACAAATCTTTTACTGTACGTCATCAATCACTTGGGTCATACCGATTCAAATCGTGCAACCAGTTATAATTCTCTACGGCTAATGATGTGTTTAGAATAGCTTTCTAGGATAGATACTGTACTTGGGCATCAGAAAATATTGCAATTATATGTTACTGTAACTGTATACAACCCATTGTGATTAACCCCGGTATCGCCCTTGCACCGAGCTAGTGACTGCTACGTCTTTACTGAAACCAAAGGAAGTTATGCTGCTTTCACGCCACATAGTAATAATGGTCAGAACGACTTTTCAGCTCAAAGCATCAAGTAGGGAATGTTCACGCACTTGTACTCGTATGAACCTGTCTGGGCACACAAGTGTGGTTTCTCCCAGACTTTGCTTTATGCTCATGATACTTATATTTTCACACTTAGCCTACTACCCTCTCTAGTCTATGCTTTACAGCTGAAGATGCAATGTCGAGCACAAATGAAAAATCAAGTCGGCTTGTTATGACATGTAGTGGCATTTCAAATAGATGTAGTGAAAATCATACCTTATGCTTGTTTTAATTTTTTTAAAAATTAATGTTTTACTCTTTGAACTTAACTGCAAAAGTAGGAGCCCTTCTGCTTTTTGTTAATATTTCCACGTTGGTGACATCATATTTCAGGAGTGGGAGAAATTGGTACATCTCAAAACTGAGCTCCCAAGTAATATTAATAACCTGAAAGCTGTCATGAAGTACTAAGCTCGTAGCTACCATCTCTACCATATGGCATGAATGCAGCGTTAGACAATACAATCAATCCTCACTGATGTCTTTGTATTCTGCGTCACTAAGACATCATCAACCATTTGATCTTCTTCATTTTTAAAGGTGGTTCTTTTGTTATCTCATTCATATGAAAATATTTAGTTCTCTGTATATTTATGTACTGTAATGGCAAAAAAACGACCAAGTTAAATGTTTAATTACAAGAATGACCATAGATAAGGTGGGAGAAATAGGCTACAGTATTAGTAACAATGATAAGCTATTTGTTGGCAACTTCTGATGACTGACATGAGACACAATGCTTCTTTCACAAATGTGAATAGGTCAAAGAAGGAAATCAATAAACGTTGCCTTTATTAACAATTTTGACTCATGAGTTGTTGTTTTTTTTAACAGATATCAGGGCAGAGGCACTAACACCTTAAGAATGAACAAGTACAGCTCTGAATCCTAGGAGGCCGAGATGATTCCAAGGGCTTCACAGCAAAAAAAAACAGATGAATAATCAAAAACATTTTCATACACTCAAAAGCAAAAAAACGAATTAATCTATCATTTTTGTTGATCGTATGGAAGAATAGCAAGAAATAATAACCTCTTCCAACAAGGACGCAGAGGCTTAAGACGTGGATTTCTTGGAATAAAAAGCAAAATAAAGCTGAATAAATGAAAACCAGTTTCTTCATGAAGCCAGACCACAAATACAGTAAATTTGTCATTCTGCACATCTGTAATGTCTTTGTGCTCATTACACCACTATTCCAGAGTTCCATGGGGGGTAGGTACAACATTATATCAAAGCTAGATGAAAATGACTGTCTTCAACTTGGAATAATGGCATAGGCCTATTTCTTCAAGGTGGTCATTGTATATCATATTCTTTACATGCTTCCTTTACCAGACAATGACCATTGCCTTGGTCTTTTCCTAGGCGGTATTGTCCCTAATGGTTGCTCCTTTGTTTATTTCCTCCAGGGTTGGTATGCAGCATATATATATTTCTGCCTGAAGAAAGGCACACTTGCAGCTACGTATAATCAAAATAGACATTTAACGATCTCAGATTTAAGATTTTTTTTTTAAGAAAAAAAAGGAGAGCAGTAAAACTGTTCTCTTAGAAAATAGCTATTCTGTTTTTAAAAAAAAATTTGGCATTTGAAAAAACTTTTAGTTCAATAAATCTCTCTTACTTGAACATGTATTAAATTATTACAAATGTGAGCAATGATGACATTACAAAGTAAACAAAGAGAAAAAAACGAATATAACAAATCAATGAATGCTTCATTAACAATAAAAGAACAATAATAATTTAGCACTTCATAAAAAAACACTGTCAACAAAGGAAGGGCAAAAAAAAACTAAAAATACAGAATAGGACCCAATTGCTGGACGAACAGACAGTGAGGCAAAATTGTTGGCAGCCGAGCTGACTAATAAACAAATAAAACTGAAAACTAGAAACGAATACCAAAACTAGAAAACACGGAACATCAGGAACAAGACAAATACACAGAAACAAACTTACTTGACACATAACCAGCAGGGGAAACATCGGACACAGACACAGACTAGAGACATGAGACACTAAACAGAACCAAGACACAAAGAACTAAACAGAGAAATATTACAAGTAACAAACTAGACTACACAGGAAACATGAAAACTAAACAACTAGATAACACAAGGAATGCATAACTAAACAGGGAACAGAAACAGGATTGAGAGCAAGGAGAGAGAGAGCATGGGTAAAACAGAAAAGAGGGGAATAATTGTCATTGGAGAGAGGGGCAAGGGAAAACAGGGTAGTCCAAGGCTGAGGGCAGAGAATAGTGCAAGGCATAGGGAACATGGAGACCCCTCTGAAGGGCAGACCATGACACAGCATCGCGGTTGTATGCCTCCACCAACTAGTAGTCAGTGCTCTGGTTTTCGCAGTGTTGTGCTGGGGTGGTGGTATCAAGGCTTGGAGGTCAGCAGTGTCAACAAGCTGTTAAGGAAGGCCAGCTAGGTGATCAGGTTGGAACTAGACAGTGTGGAGGCAGTGGGGGAGAGGAGGACGAGTGTGTATACATATTCAATATTAAATTATAGATAAAAATGAACAGAGCGGAAGCATTTTTGCGGGGTTTCAGAATGATTTTATACACAAGAAATGCAACAGAAGTTGTAGCGGAAGTTCACACTTCCCAAGCCCCTTCTGTGCAGCTATCTTTGTAGACATGATCATCACTAATTGGTCCTTGTGGATGTGTGCCTTACCGTAATTAAAATGTTAGTATGTTAAGACTATGTAAGATATATCATGTGAGAGTGTGGTTGCCACCAATGCACCGCTGTCTGTGTGCTGAACGCAACGGTGTTGGAACCGTGTCTGTACGACAAACGGTTCACAAGATACAAAAGGGGGCAGGGGAAACATAGACCAATGAAAGCGGATCTCCCCACTGAGTCCAACGGCACCACCCGTGAGTCTTTACAGCAAATAGTTCACGAGATACGAAAGGGGGCAGGACTTAAGTGTAGGGGGTGGGGCACACATAGACAAATGAAAGCGGATCTTCCCGCTTAGTCCAACAGCGCCAGTAGCGCAGCAGAGACACTGCAAAACAGAACATAGAAATTATGTCTTCATAGTTGTTACTGGGTGCCTACCTCTCCCAAAACACAAATTTGGTAAATCCGAGATGGTTTTCAGCACCATGGAGAGTGCGGTGTGCCATAGAGGCCTTTTGAGGAATTTATATTTTTTGCTAGACCACGTTGCCTAGCCTTCTGACAAAGAGGATGTTTATAAAACTCTTGGCATGTCAGAGAGAAATACGCTTCAACTTAAATCTCTCTCTTCATGAGATCCACACTGCATCATATTCTCTAGTTCGTTCAGTCTAGTGCATCTTCAGCTGTAGTGCAGAATCTGTAGTGCCAGGCTGTAGCTACTCAAACTGTGGCCGACAACACAGCTCACAGTAGTCAGCAGTTCGTTGTCCCAGCAAGAGGAGGCACTAGCAAGCAGGGAGACACTGGTGTGTAGGCTGCTGACGATTGCAAGTAATGAATGTATTTAATTCAATGCAAGAATGAATGATAGTTTATTATAGACTACCAGAAGGGGGGATTAATCACATCCCCACCAGCTATAAAAATGAACAACCAGAGGTAGGGACGTGAAAAACAGAGGAAGGGAAATCCCCTCCATTCCCCCCGGCAAATCGCACCCTGGGCCAAACTGAAATGTTATGGCCGGATTGCCATAAAATTAGCTGTGAACATTCATGACCCCTATAGAAAGAAATATATAGATTTTGGTGACGCCATGACCATAATGATCCTTCATGCATAATGTAATGGAAATGCAAGGATCCACTGCAGTTTTAGAACAAGGTGTATTATATTTTGAATACCAATATGGAAGTAAACAACTACTGCTGCTGCACTGACTGGAACCAGCATGCTAAACATTTCACTACATTGTTGTCAAGGAAACATTAGCAGTCAGGACCTTTTTTTCTCTTTCGTTTTAATCAAGCTTGACTTCTACTGACAAAATGTTTGCACAGTATTGGAAACCACTGCACACATTCACAAGACTGCACTGATTTAACCTTGATTTTCAAGCTTTCTGTGTCCAGAATGCATGGTGCTAATGAGAAAACCATTTGGCTCTGCCGGGTTCCTTATGTAAAATCAAGTTGTGATTACAATCATCAACCATGTTTGTGTAAGGCAGAATATGAATTCAGTGGTGATTAGTGCACCCCTTGACTTTTTTGACCATTGACTTTTGTTGTGCTACAAAATAATAATAATAATAATAGCAATTATTTAGATTTACACAAAGTAGTGCATTCTGTCAAAGTGAGGAGAACATTTTAGAAATGAACTGAAAATCTAATGTGCAAAAATCACCCCTATATGAAAATCATTATACTGTAATATTTTAATGTCATTGATACCCTGATACCCAATAAAAAGAAATAGAAATCTGATAACACTGAATTTATGAACAGTGTATTTTGGTGCCGGAGTTTGAATTTAATGATCTGCCTTTACTCATATATTTTTGAATTGTTTGTAACAGGAGGAGATGGAGAATAAAATCAGACAGAGGCTAGTGTTGCAGCAGACCTGCCAGGAGCAAATGGCCTTCAAAGAGCTGAGGAAGCAAACCGAGAAAGAAGAGGATGAGGCTTTCCGTCACATGATGTTGGCCAAGTTTGCAGAGGATGACCGCATAGAGCAAATGAATGCCCAGAAGCGGCGCATGAAGCAACTTGAGCACAGGCGGGCTGTTGAGAAAATACTAGAAGACAGAAGACAGCAGCATGAGGCTGATAAGGTACAGTCGGTTGCAAACCCTCATCTCAACAATGTCATGGTGCCGTTGAACAAGCTTTACTGTTGTGCAAATTAGTGGTGCACTCATAGGGCCTGATTTACTAAAGGTTTGCATGTGTTGCATTGCATCTTTCAAATGTGCAACATAACACGCCTTGTCCATTTTCATACATTTGCCTTAATGAATATGCAATATGGGGTGTTTCTGCCTCAATGAATATGCAATATGGGGCGTTACCCCATAATTAATTTAGCGCATCTATTGCAATTTACCAAGCCTGACATTTATTTAGAGAATGGTAACTGTGCCTTTTTATAATACAACTGAAGGGTAGGTACTAATCAGACATGCATTGCACACATATGGATGCTCTTATTGTGGCGAGGAGTAGACATGGTCACAATGAAAGAGTACATCAAGAATGTTTTTTCCTCTTGTGTTAAATTTTTTTAAATGTCAGAGGCAAAAATAATTCAGAGACAGGTGGACACATCTTAGAATTAGGGCTGGGTATCGGCATTGATTACGATTTGATTTCGATTCACAAGGTCCCAATTCACCCTAATTTAAATACAGCTGTCTCCACCCTGTTTGCACATTTTGTCATTTATGCAATTCTTTGTTGATCACCCGCAAAACATACACCAACCAAATGTGCAATCTGTTAGAATGAACACCCAATTTAGTACATTTTACTTGGGATCTTAGTAAATCATGCCCATAGTGATACCACTATTGGCCGTAAAGTACTTTAACTAGAGAAAGGTTAAGTCCAACAGATACCACACTATTAATGATGAGGTTAACATCTACCGGATCCTCATACTGTAGGCTAAGTCAATATTAAGACCATTTCTCATCATTACTCAATACCAGTGAGTACTCAAAATTAAGTAATTTTGGTCAGAAAAACATGGTATATGTGCACCTCTGGTGTTAACATCTTTGACATGAAATGCCAATGGTGGTTTGATTGCTACCCTAAAGGTGCGTGAGGCTCAAGAACGAGAAATGGAGGAGGAGAGGGAGGCACTGCTTAGGCAGATCATTGAAGAGGAGAGGCTACAACTTCTTAAACATCATGCAGCTAAACTCCTTGGTTACCTCCCTAAGGTATGTGGCAGTGTAACTAATAATAATAATAATTTGAGTTTAGGTTTAAATGTTCTGTGATTGAAACCAGTGCATGACCCACTTACAACTCTATTTTCAGGGATTATTCCGTGAGGATGACCTCGAACACTTTGGGGAGGAATTCAGAAGCAACTTTCAAAAGCATCAGGCTGATCTCCACTCTGAGGAGGGCTGGGAAGACGATGAATAATCATTATTTTTTATAACACTTCGCTAGGTGGCAGTCTAAGCTTGAGTTGAACTAAGGAGCTCTCATTTTCACTGACAAAGAAGCTGCTTATCATAATTTCATAGTATGTCATGGATGTCCATTTTAATAACAATAAGAAAAATTAAAATAATCAGTTCATTTTGTTTCATAATTGTCTTTTATTAGGACAATAATGGAAATACATTTTAGTGAAATATCATTACCAAAATAAAACAAAAAAAGATCCTCGGTGTTCTGGAGATTTAATGGAGTGATGGGTTGATGAGGAAACCATAAATATTACAATTCTGGCCCTTTATGTTGTCCCACTGGAAACTAAGAAACTGCATAAGGACAGATTTACGTCATTTTATGTTCTACAACTCTCTTATGACTTCCCCCAGTCCAGAGCTTTCATGAATTCCTCCTCAGTGAATGACAACATCTTGGCAGCTTCAAAATGCATCTGATCAGAATGGAAATGAAATATAATTAGAATCTCATATAAAAAGGCATTTGTAGTAATAGCATTATGACTAAGACACAGTAACTTACTTTTTGTCTTTTAAGAATATCTATCAGCTTGAGCTGTTTCTTAAACCCCACAATGAGTTCTGCTTTCTGCTTTTCCAGTGTCTTGTTTTCAGCTAGCAGAGTTTCCTTTTTCTGATGCTCCTGATTTGTCTTGTCCTAATAGTGAAGAGATTTACATTAGTATAGGTTTAAAGGCTGATTTATGCTAGGGCGCTCAACACTTTTGACAACTGTCACTCAACAGAAATGATGCATTTTTTACATAAAAGTGTTGCTCAACATTTTTCTTTAATATCCAGAATGCAACTCTAGAATTTTGTTATATCACAGTCATATATTTTTGCACAGTGATTGGATGAAATGTCAACCTTGCCATGGATATACTTGTGGTTTTGGTTGTAGCTAACATTTTTATACATGGTGATGACAGGTAAGATTGGCAGGGCAAATAAACACAAACTTTCGGGAGCTCAATGTCTTTTGTTACCATAGAGACGACAGAAACCTTTGCCAAAGCATAAATGATAAATGTCGAGCGACACCTTCATTTCTGTTGAAACAGTTAAGTGTCGAGTGCCCTAGCGTAAATCAGCCTTAACAGACTAATCTATGGATTCTGAGGACTTCTTTATAAAAATTTACCTGGGATCTAGCTCCTCCTTAATCATAACATAATTTACTGTATAGCATCGAACAGCAACCTGCGTCAACCCCCCCCAAAAATAAAAATAAAAATAAAAATAAAAACAAATTTGTTTGCCATTACCACATGAAATTTGGACACCATTGGCAAACAATTCATTTGTTTGTTTTTGGAATGGGCTGACAAACCAACCAACAGACCAACTGCTGGTCACAGCTAAAAACCTTTTCTTCCTTAATACATAAGAAAACAGTGTAGGTTTGTGTGCAGCTCACATCTTTCTCAAGTCAGAAATACCTCACAGCTGACAGTAGCAAAAATTTGAGTGCCATTTCTGGACCTGACATAGGGCTGGAACATTCCATGTTGAGTTCAAAGTTTATTAATAGTTGAGCGTGAATTTATACATAATGCACGTGTCAAATTTGATCACAAGTTCTTCATATAAATGTTACCGGTATATCTATAAAATAAAGACGAATTTTAACCTCATGATGTAAACTGAATGTATTAAAACAAAGTGTGTTTTTAAAGATCTCCTCCAGATGTATTTTAAGCCCTTGAAAAATGTTCTACATTGAATAACAATTTGTATAATTATGGTTTTTCCACCAAATTGTTCCAATGAACTACTGACAATGGCTTAGCAGCATCTCTACACCTTCATCCTCATTGAGAATGCAACGATCTATGAATATGCAAATTGGCAACAAACACCCATTGATATTTACCAGGAATTCCAAGTCAGCAGCTTATATTGTTTCAAGACATGTCTAATACCTACTCAGCTTTCTGTGTATGCTGAAACTAACACTATGAAGTTACCACATATTGGACCATGAGAGGTTGGACCTATGAGTGACATCACACATGCAACTCAGACTTCAGGGAAGTACAGAGAAGCTCTCCCTCTCCAGGGGAAGATTGTGAAAAGGTGATCTGGTGACAGGTTCTGCACAAATAACAATCTGTATAGTCAAAGTCATGCCTCCAAGAGTAGTTAACCATAACAAAAACAATCATATCACCTTACCTTACTCATCTGCTTCATCTTGTTCAACTGAGTTTTTAACCTTTCTACGTCCTCCAAGGCTCTGTTCAGACGCACTTCCACAGTGCTATGGTTGGCTGCTGCTTGTTTTTGGGCTCTTTTCAAAGCTTCTATTTCCTACACAAGAGAGCAAAGGCAACTCGTTATCAAGTAACAGAACAGCCATTTCTCAATGAAGGAATGATCCTCTCATACATACATACACCACGTTGGTAAAATATGGTTGAGATATTTGTCACAACATAAGGGAAGAAACTCTGTGGCCTGAGTGAATAAGGTGGGTGGATTTTTATATCTTTTTTTGTGGTGCTGAATCATGTCAGAAAAGTTATGCTTGGGATGTGAGGATATGGACCACTGTAATTATTTGTATACCTTGTGACATGCACTTTGTGAATTTTTATCAGTTTCATAAGGTAGAACATAAGTACAAGCACGTTTTTGAAAAGCAACTTCATGTAGGCTATGCATTCATGGCTGTACTTTGTTCCATCTTAAAAATGTAACAGTGCCAGATATGACTAGTTTTTTGACACTGGTTACAGAAAATATTTCCATGTAAATGGACAATAAAGTGCAATCTTATCTTTGTCTGTTTTTGAGTGACTTTTTATACTTTTATCAGTGTATTGTATCCCCAAGGAGGAAGCCATCAACTGAGAGAGTCATCCAATAGGAGACTTGTGCCCACAAGCAACATCCTGTTGGCTAGACAAGGTCAGTTGAAATCATGCCATTGTTTCTGTGACAAAACAGACCTCAGCCCATTTCTTCTAAAACAAGTAGCAAATTGTGAAGTGAGAAAATATTGTTAAATGGTATTTGACATGGCCCTAAACAGTGCACTGATTACTGGTCTGAGTTTTTGAGCTTTTTTAAAATGGTGTTACTTGTGTTTTTTTGTCCATTACAAAGATGAACCCCTATATTTCTTATTTCTTTTCAATTCAGATAAAACCTTGCAGATATGTGGACAGTCAGCCAGGGAATGGCACTCAGATATGGGAGATGGGGATAGGGATCAACTGGCTCCAGATCTGCCATGGAGCACTGGCTGCACAATTTTTGGTAGTTCATTTTAGATTTTCTTAATTCAAAGCTAGAGCATTTGCAACCCTCAAACTTAATGGGAAATCATAAAAACTACTTGTATAGTTTTTACAATTTAAAAAACTACTTCCTGCAAATTGAATGTTACAGTATACAAGGCTGTTGAAGTAAACCGAAGAACTGCATTTTTTTACATGCTCAAAATCCTTGAAAATAGTGCAGAGTTAAAATATGTTATAATATTTGATTTTGTGTCATCTCAGTGAAATAATATCCATTTTGCTGTTCACCACTCAAGAAAGTAATCTTTCACCGACACAAACCTTCTGTAAAGCAGACGCTAGCTGTTGGAGACCATCACATTTTCTATTGGACTCCTTTGCTAATGCTCTGTGCTTTTCAATCTGTGTTTGTTGAATGTTTGTGGTCCTCTGTAATCTGGCTCGATCCTCCTCAGCCTCCTTTATTTTGATGCCAAGCCTATTGTTTTCATCATCCTGAAAAAAAAAAAAATACTGTATAATATACATACTGTATATTATAATTAGGAAACATTGACACTATACAAGCTTAAAATGGTTGTATGAGCTGCTGGGTATTGAAAAACAATACTGGCTTTGGTGCTAGTTTCCTAGTATGGTTTTTCAGGGAAGGCACACATTTCTATCCAGAGGTGTTGAGGTGATCTTAAAAAAAGAAAAAAAGGGAGCTGCTGTTCTAGGAAATGAGTGGACCAAGACCATGTTACACACAATGCACCTTATCACTACAGAGCATCTTTATGGTGGTGTTTCTTTTATTCATAACTTGTACCTTTGTTATGGTCAATAAAAAGTTGGACACACTATATATTTGGTACAATTTCACATACATAAGGCTTCAAGTACCTGTCAAGCCATAGTTGCTGCCTCTCATATACTTAAATGCGTCTTAATGATCTTTTAAACAATTCTATCAATTCTATTTTCATTATTTTTTACTCTGGTATTGTGGAATACTTTGTTTATTAAATGCACCAAATTGAGACAAAAAAGCAGAGAAACCACATGAGGATAGTTTACTACTTAATATGTGGGCACTTTTTAGCTCATTATTAAAGGTCAAGATTTTCACTGTATTTGCAAATACAATGTACAGTACCTTTTTATGACATTCATATGATAAGCGATTAAATTCTTCTTGCATAATGCATAGCTTTGCCTTCAGAAAGCGTATCTGAGCATCTGAAACACAAAGCAGAACCATATACAAAATCCGAATTACAGAGCAATGCAAAATAGTATTCAATCCCAAATCATTGTCTGCATATTGTTTGTATGAATTAGAAAAATGTTATTATAATTTTCTCCTGTTCCCACTAGGACTTTGGGGGTGGGGGGGGTTCATTTAAAAAATATGATATTTAAAAACATTCAGATCCTTTGTTACAATGCAGCTAAACTGACAAAGGAGCATCTCAGCAGTTCCGTCCAATAAGAATGTTTGGTCCTGTAGCTCAAAGGGTGCACCTTTCACTGCCAGGGTTAGGGGTTTGGTTCCCAGTGGGGCTACCTGCATCCACAGTGTTCCTCAAGCTGCGGTCTAGTGCCACAGCTAAAAAGACCATAGTGTTGAATGAATAATGTGACCTTTATAATTATAGGAATTCAGTGTTAGGTGTTTTTGTGAACACACTAGCCATAAGGCTGAAAGTAAGCAGCAGAATGTATTGGGCTAAATGAATCACCAATTAGTTTATTTTGTTATGTGGCCACTGTCTTGTGTAAACGCTTTTGACTGAGATAAATAATCACATGAGCAAAAAAATGCTATTCACAATAGCATAGTGAATAGTTAGTAATTTTTCTAACATTATACAATTCACCTGATCCCATTTCATCCCCAGCACCGGACATATCATCCACATCATTTTCCTGACCATCATCCAGCTTCCTCTCCACGCTACATATGGTCTCAGCCAAGGAAAATTTTTTGAAGTCTTCAACAACTGCCACATCGTCAACAAGTGATACCTTGGGTGTTCTGAAATTAAGCAAACAAATAGCGGGCATCACTAGATCTTTTGTTCTGCAATAATCCTACTGTGTCTACACACTAATGGTTCTGCACTATGCAATATTGTCTCCCTGTGGCCGTGAGAGGTAACTGCAGTGTTTAAACATGGAGGATTAGAGAAAACAGCTGCAAAAAATACATTTCTTCAAGCAAGGTAACTCTGGGCACTATTTTCTATTTGTGGTGTTCACATTTTATGCTCTAGAAATTAAAGTGTAGCCTTTCCCGGATTTCCAGGCACTTGTGCCTGACCAGAAGAGCTCGTATGGACAATTTCACTGTGTTTCATGCATAACAAATGGGAGAAATTTCTTGTTCAGTCCAACTTGGCCCAACTGTGATTTAGCTTGCTAAAGAAGCAATATTTTTCCATGTAAAAGTTACATAGTGCAGGTTTAATGATTATCATATTAACAGTTGCACTACATTCACACACACTGGAGACTTTTTGTGCTACTATCTTGTGCTACAAAATGTTTTCAAAATGCACTTATAAAACAATTGTAATCTTTCCATAATTATAGATATCTTTTTATCATTCAGGTATGAACGGGGCTTTGGGCAATTCATCCTAAATTAAACTAGGAGGGTTAATATTCTTATAAGCTAGATTATTACTTTCAATTGAAATTAATACCTCAACATACATTTCTAGAGAATCTTTTCCAGCTAGATAGAGTACTTTGCATAGATGTAACACAAAGATTCCCAAGTAAATGTAATTTTGTAGCATAACAACATGAGCAAAAACTCTTTTTTGATTGTATTGTCAGAATATGACAACTGTTGAGTATTTATTAACATTTATTTTAATAATCGTATCAAACTCACAATGTTTTAAAGAAATCATGCTGTACTTTCCTTTGGTTTCCAGGAGGTCTGTTTCGTGATGTTGATGTGGCTCCTTTATTGGTTACTACCTGAGTAATGGATGGGAAAAAAGAGCATAATTATAGCATGATTTTCTGGTAAATACTCTGGTCTACTATCTCAATGTTTGTTTGTTTTTATTTCCCTTTCTCTTGTGATTTGAATATTCTAATCGTATACCTTTACACCAGGCTGTGGCACTATTGGTTCCAGGGTCTTTATGTTCCTAAAAACAAACAAATTAGGCACATATTGTTGATTTTCACACTCAGTTAGGTATATAATAGGCCTACAATTAGATCAAAGCTCATTATTCATTACCTCAAATCCATGTCTTCTTCGCTGCCAATAACAAGATGGGAGGACATTGGTTTTGACAGGACTTCATTCTGTTCTCTCTGAAATCCAGTAAACAAGGCCCATATTCATAGAACGCTGAAACAAGAGCTCCGTTCTAGGATCTGGTTAACTTTTACTAATCTACTGTATGTCATAGAGAAATGTATCATGTGATCTAACAAGTGATCCTGGATCAGTGTTAATAATCTTGTAAATGTAAGCATATGAACATGTAAATGACTTACCATAACTTGTTCTGCCTGTCTTACCAGCTCTGCTGTTTTGGCCTCCAGCTCTGCATTTAAAAGCCTGATGGAAATACAATTTTGTGATCAAGTTATGTAGCTTATTTTGACATTCTTGAGTATTTTTGTTCTGTAAGGCTAACAAATATAGCTAAAGTGAAGTCCACTGTGTTTACTGTATATAACTATTTCAAGATGTACAGTCAAGGCATGTAATATCAAGATGACTCACGTGTACCAGCTAAGAAATTACATTTAAGAAATCGTTGTCCTTATCTGTTTGTGTTTGAAAGCATGGCTAAGCTCACACGGACAAAATCCTAAATAACATGGTGTGAAATTAGCCTACTAGCACTTTTGTATCACATATCCTTACATCACTAAATAGGATACAAATACAAGATGTACATATTTTGTATTGTAGCCACTAAGAGACGTTGTCTCTTCACAGATCAATAACACATTTTACTATAACAATTGATTTTGTCTGACAAATCCAATGATTTTGAGTCAAGATTGAACGTTTTGTCTGTCCTCTCCTGGACTGGAACCTGTAAACCAAATCAAAACAAAGCATACAGATGTTCACAAAATAGTCTTACTTGTAATGCTCTTCTTTTGCAAAAAGGTCTACTATAGGCTTCTTTGGTGGACAAGAGGCAGGTCGTCTGTCTGGACATCGCGACCTTTCAGCCTGAGAGTCCTTCCCCTTACTAGATAATGGATGTCTACGGGGCTAATCAACAACAAACAAGACATAATGGTAGCATTAATATTAGGTATTTCTAATGGGCCATTTTCATATTTTGCAGGGTCAATAAAGAGTGATTAGCTAGAGTTTCAATAGTTTGGGCATGTAACGTTTGATTGGTAACTTGTTAGCTAGACCCTGTTGTTGGTACTGTTTCAATAGTTTGGGCGTTTGTTAACGTTAACGTTACCTGCCAATATACCTATTCAGGTGGCAACCAATTATAGAGCAGCAATCCAGCTAACGTTAACTACATTTTGTGTAGCGTATTTTATTTTATGTTATCGATTTATTTTTAACAAAGAAAAGGTTTTACATACCTTTTGCACTCGGGGTAGGGGCTTCATTTCTGAAGAAACTGTTTCAGCCATGTTTGTTTTAACTGACCGCAGCCAGTTGCATAGCAACCTTTAAAGGGGCAGTTCACCCAAAATAAAAATATTTCTTTTTCCCTTACCATGAGTGCTGCCCCGCCCACTTCTGCCATTGTCTTTTTATTTCCTGTAGCTGACCTAGAATAACAATTAGAGAGTGGGTCAGTGTCATCATAGAATCATTCGGAAATGGTTTTCTCGTTATCACTGGGAGACAAAATGCATTGAAAGAATTAGCACCATCTCCCAGTGCTTAAATGTTGGGGTTGTGGCCCATCTTCTTATAAATCTCTCACACTTGTCATAATTATTCTGCCCAAGTAAAGGAGGACAGCATCTTCGGCATGAGAAAATGAATGGGTTATTAAACTAGCTTGGTTCACATAGGCTCTTTACCTTGAACAAGGTCTTCTAATATTGATTTCTGTCTCTGCTAAGGCATGGGATTTTGAATTTTGAAGCGAAAGTTTAAACAAGACAAGCCAAGCCTGGTTAAGCCGGACCCAGCCACGACACTCACCCATGCGTGTTTCAACAATGGGGAGTCAGCCAGTCAGTCTGACAGTCAGTTAGGGACATTCGCTATTGTAGGCCGGGTCCAGCAAAAAGGGAAAAATTGCAAAACTAGCTTAGCACTGCAGCTCAGATAACCTGATGTCATCAACTCCAGTGCATTCTCATGGTGGGGGCGTAACAAAATTGCAACATCCAGTCATTTAGTGATAGCAATGTGGCTCTTGAAATTAGGCCAGTTAGCAAACACATAATCCTCCTGTAAAATGTCACTTTATCTCTCACCCCAAATGCAGAATAAAGGCCAAAAAAAAAGCTTAAAGTTTTCTTCTTCTTTTATTTTTTGCCAAAATGACAACAACACCTGAGAGGTCTAATTATAGTTGCTGAACTTCATGACAAAGATGCTAGTTAGAGTGGATATTCTCAAACTGAGAATATCTAACTCATTATCCTCATAACAAAGATATTTCTAAAGAAATAGAACAGTCTGATAATGAGGAGACAGATGCATATTGATTGCACCTTTTTTGACACTGTACAGACAATGAGGGTAAGCTAGGCTTGCAATGTGGCTAGAAAATATTATATTTAAAATATTGAAATTGACATTCCTGATATTTAAGCAGTTGATTGCTATTCCACCACAGACAATTGTAGATGCGCACATGACAGTTTTGTGAATGACGTGATGTTGCTTTTTAGTGAGGACGTTGCCTCCCATTCAATTTTCCCACTGATTGCCCTCTCCCTTTATTTAAACCTCTTTGGTAAACCCACCAATGCTGTGCCTTGTGTAGCTCATCTGATTACAGGAAGTGAGAAGGACTTGGTTAGTCTCCCATTGAAAGAGCTCTAGTGCTATCTATCCTGATTGTTTTGGTGTGATTTGCAGAGTTTTGGAGATATCTGCCATAGAGATGTGCGCCATCACTCCAATACAATGGAGCTGAAGGGCATTGGGTTTGTGCTAGAATAATTATTTCCATAAACCATGACACATTTATTCAAGATAATCCACAGACCTTGTTGTATACAGTTTAATTAAGAAATATTATGGCGGGTGTACTTTGGTTGAAAATAATTCTCAATGAAACTGTTCACAACACGATCTGTGGATTATCTTGAGTAACCATGTGAATGTCATGATTTCTGGAAAGAGATATTGCTGTTGAGTTTTTCAAATGTATTTTTTTGCCATTTTGAGTGCCACAAACCCAATGTCATTCAGAGGAAAAATATGTTTTTTGGCACCCTTGTGCCCTGGGTTGGTTAGCTGCACCTGCCCAGACACTCTAGAAATCACAGAAAAATGTCAAAACCACATGTCAAACAAACATGAATGATGCAAAAGCGAAACACGGTGTTGCTTTCAAAGTTTGTTTGTGAGTGAGTAGACAAACAGTGAACATTTTTATTTAAAAAAAATCCTAGTTTGTGTGAAAATTGTGGGAGCAGGGGTGAGTTAGAGTTAGAAAATGTGCTCAAAAAGTTAGAATACAAACTGCCACACTCGAGGTTTTGAACATTCCACCATTCACCTATATGGGGCAAAATTGCCCACAATAAAGTTGAATTATTCTCACACCATGCGCTGAAACCATTCCACAAAGTAATAGCACACCATTCCCAATGAAGCCGTTCGATTTGAGGCGAAAGCTCTGGGAGGAATAAAATGTTTATTTTTTATTTTTGGGACAGACAGTCAGACAAAATGACAGACTGACTTACACTAGCTGCTTGGTCACAGCTATAACGTGTACATTAACTTACATAACAGTGAATAGACGGGTAGGATACCTCAAGGTAAAAGGCCCCCTGGCTGTTATTTTCTCCCAAAACACTATATGGCACCAAATTTTATTTCAATGCTTTCCCAGTATGCTACTAATCTATATCACCAATACTTTTTGCTGACTCATCTATGAAGTTATTCCACCAAAGCATTTTAGTTAAATTGATCTAATATTTTTTAATTTTCAAAAGACTGCAGCACAATGTGATAATGTCATAGCTCTGAAATGTTATCAGTATGTTTTTACAAAGGTCTTCAGAGGAATAATCCACATAGTCAAAAAATATCACAAAACAATTTTTTTAAGTGACCACATTTGGGGCTAAAGGCCACTTCTTCATTGGGGTAAATGGCCCCATTTGGTTGATTGGGTTGACAGTGAAAAAATTCTGATGATTTTCTTTGCTTTAGATTTTTGCAGTAGTCCAATAATAAGTGATTTTAACCTACCTAGCAAGCTTATTTGGCAACAAACAAATGCATATTTTAGCATATAGGGTGTTAACTGCTAGCTTTACCATTAGGATAGGCCTTGCCAGCTATAACTAACTTGTACACATGACATAAAATGTAAAATCTATAGCTGCTCCATAGACAATGAATGTGGCTCTGACTTTATGAGGCCACCCTCATGGAGGTTTATGTTCTATCATTGCTAGAAGGTCTGAACCACAATTAAAACTTCATATGAGTATAAGAGCTCACACAAACATTTTATGGCCTCATAAAGTCAGAGCCACATTCACTGTCTATGGGGCAGCACCAGATTTTTCATCCCAGTTACATAACTGATTGGAGGGTTCTCTCTCTGATTTCAGGCTTTAGGAGAGAGTGGTGGCATGTTCACAAATACTGACTGAACTGTCCTGGGGCACAGGAAGAATGTAGGTGAATTCTTAAAATGGGTGGCATTCCCCTTAAAGATGCTTTTTTGCTTGTTAAATAAATATTTCTAGTCATGCCAGAAGCATTACATTTTAATGCAATTTAAGTTTAAACAAAAACTTTTTTGATTATATTGTGCAAAAAAATAAAAATAAAAAAGGTATAGGGGAGCTTGCCTGCCCCCCCCCCCCAGGCATAACAGTATTGTAACAGATGTAACAGGTTAATTCTGTGTGTGATAGGTTGGTATTATCTAAGAATTGTCTTCAGATTCATCTTTTTTTTCCACCCTGTGGTCAAGGGAGGAACAAGGGTTGAGGGATGGGGGCGTCTTCTTACGTCAGGGGCCATCTTAGGCTGCTCTACACTACCTCTTTTATTTTATGGGTAATACATGTTTTTATGGGGAATTAATCACAAGTTGTTCCCATGCACTGTGTCTAGATCAGCATTA